>OOFC01006965.1:16268-38310 GCA_900323345.1 Pseudochromis fuscus
GTAGGAGGAGGTGAGCTATAGAGCGAGGACGGGGGAGGAAGAAAAGAGTAAAGTGCAGAGGGGAGAATGAGGACAGATAGGGAGAGTGTGAGGGAGTAATCTTATCTCTGTGTATCGCAGTGGCCGGCTCTCGTGCACATGGGGGAGGAGGATTTCTTTATCGTACGCCAGAAATAGTCAAGCTGATGCCTTTACTGTGTGTTATATAGGTAGAGGAGCAGTAGTCCCTACATTGATATATTTTGACAAATTTGTCTTTACATTACTGGCGGTGTTTACTGTGAATAGAGCGCCTGCTGGTACAGTAAACACAGAAACTTTTGAATAAATACGGCCTGTTTAAACTGGTATTTGTAAAACATGAGGTCCTCCACCAGCTGTGGGAGACTCTGGCCTCGCCTTCAGGTGACTATATGCAGGTTTTACTGAGAACTGACAACAGTAATTACTTACTTTTTATATCATTTGGAGGCAATAAAGCAGGTTATAACATAGATCTTAAAATACCGTATTTTCCAGACTATAAGCCACTACTTTTTTCCGCTGCTTTGAACTGAAACACTGGCTCATGTGTCGGCAGCACGAAGCTTGTTGGCTTTTTACAAGCTAGCAAGCTCCGTGCCGCCGATGCATTTAGCCTCGTCACATCAGACCCGATCAGAGTGGACCACATGAAACTGTTTGAATAAATTCAATAGCGGCTTATAGACAGGTGCACTCAGTAGTCCGGAAAATACGGTACTTGCAAAGCTGTTGTGGCTAATGTATGTAATGTATGGAGTTGGCAGTTACCTATTTACACAACCAGCTACGAGGGAGATTATATTATTTCTGGTCACCTGGCAAATATCATTTAATAATTTATAAGTATTTCTTTTCACTGCCACTAACTCTGCAATAAAAACCATCAACAGTAAATAGAGATGGAGGAAGCAACCAGGGCTCAAAAATGAAGCCAACACGAAAGTGCAAAAAAGTGCAATACCCTCAATGGCCACTAAATGCTGGCTCTAAAAACCTCTGACCCCAACTGACTTCAAGTCAAAATTTATTTATTTCAATCATGAAATATTCACTCAATACATTTTTTCTACAAGTCATTCTGATGTCATCAGCTAAAGTCAACTCTTCTTATCAGTGGTGACGTTTAAATACCAAACTCCTGGCTTCAAAATGTGAGTCCACAATCCAACAAGTGATAGCATGTTAGCTTTGTTCATTCTATACAGACTATAGCTGAAAGACTAAAATGCTTCTAAGAGTTAATATTAACTCAGCTTTTATGTGAGCTTACATTCCCCTCACAGTCCATATTTATTTCTAATATATGACATGTTATTACTGCAACTTTATACACACATACATACATATAAACTGTATTACATGTATTTTAAAATATGTGTTTGAACTTTTGTGTGAGCTTTGTGTTTTTTTTGGTGGGTAACATAAATTGTCGTGTGGTGAAGTATAAAGAACATAGTGATTGCACTCAGACTTTTAACTGCGGTAAATAAAATATGAGGAACCGTTACCATAATCTACAACGAAAGGAAGTAAATGCAAATTTAAATGAACTTTAAAGGGGAAATTATACACACTTGCAACACCCAGCTGAACGATAAGGGGAAAAAATAATTGTCTGTCTTTGTTCCTTAATCATTAAATAAATATCTGCTGAAGTCAGGGTGGAATTATCATTGCAGATCAATCTCGGATCAGTGAATTTAAGAATTATATAAAAAGAATCTTTCAAGAGTACGTGATATTCCCGCTGACAGTGGAGCAGTCCCACAGATGGCTGCACATCACAGGAGTTTATTGCCTGTAATGCAGATTTAATCACCACCTGCATGACTTGATTTATGAGCATTACTGTAAATGTTTTACCTTCGTCTGCACGTATAATTTATTTATGCAGAGTTTGCACCTCCTTGGGGTCACGGCGCTGTCATGACCACGCACCTTTATGCTAAAACACACATGCACACCCACATAGGCCAACATATGCAGTATACACACACTTGTCCTTGCACACTCCTGACTCCTGGATGCACGCCTCTCACTCGTTTTTATTCATTAGTTTCATCGCGTCAGGGTATAATAAAAACTCAGAAGCGCTGTTTCTCATTACTGGCTCTCTGGTACAACTTCTCTATACCATATGTCTTGAAGAGGAATGCGAGGAAAAACACTGGCACAGATTCCAGTGGTGCTTTACCCTCCCGGACAGGCTTTGCAGGCGGGTTGGAAAAGTGCCTCTATCTGTTTGAAAATGTCCCCTGCCTGCAGAGCAGAGGGGGCAGCGTGCCAACACTCCTGCACCTGCGTCTCCGCCCAGCAGTTTTTTGGAGGGAAATAGTTTGGCTCCTGTTGAGCTGCTGGTTGGACCGGTTTGGTTGACAGTGCCTGTAGTAAAATCAGTTCCTCTGGTGTGTTTGTGTGAATGTTGTTGAGTGATCTTCAGTCACAAACACTCAGATTATTAAGTCTTCATATGTGAAGTCAGAGTGAGAAATAATGTCTACCAATGGTACTTTTATGCCATAGAGGTTACTAGTCCTCGTGCAATAATTGTGAAACGTTTTTTCACATTGCCGCTATACAAACACAACAAAACATAAGCTATGATAGTAAGTTATACATATCCACGAGTCTGGTGTTGCTGTGTGTATGCGTGCATGTGTGTGTGTGTGGTGAAGTTAAGCACAGCCACACCCTTGTTGTAGTAAAATCACACACAGCATTACACCACAACCCAAACAAAACCCAACTGCTGCTGCTGCAAAACTGCGGTGGCAAGATGACAACGTGTGCTACATTATCAGCTTTTACATACTTGCTGCGTTTTTACCCGACGTTGACTACTGTTCCCCTTTAAAACCAGTTTAATCTTTCTACTTTTGCACTGGAGTGTGTGTGTGGTAATAGCTGACATCATGGTCTGTGTTAGATACAGTGAAGGGCTTTTTGGTTGGAAGACAGAAAGTGTGATAAAGAAAATGGTTGAATGTTGAACATATTGTATACATGTGGACTGCCAGCTACATCTCCACTATTAATCAACTGTATGTGCTTGCTCAAGATGGAAAATATTCTGGGGTTTGTATATTTTTTGGAAGGAAATCAAATTCCTTGCATGTCTCTCACATGTAAAATCCACAGTATACTGCTTGTCCAACTCGAGGCTTAAAATGCTTCCTCCTGTATTCCTAATACATTTCCTTTTAATTTCCGCTTTGGTGTACAACTGCTTCTTATCGTTGACTTGTTGCCTACCTCCTATCTTGAGTGTGTTTGTTATATACCTGTGCAATTTCAACGAAATTACTTTTATGATGCACCTTTGGAAGACCTGGAGAGATCACCAGCCCTACACAGCTGAGACAACAAGTGAGAAGTGAAGCAATGACAGTAAGAAAATTCCCTGCTCCACCCTCAAAGCTGGAGATTTTCCAACCCACAGTCCACAAAAAAAAAACTTATTTTCCTGCCCTCTCTCCACATGAGGCTCCACTTGGACTCTTTAAGCAGGCCCTAATTAGATTAGTGGACTTTATTAGTTGCCCCCAAAAAAGAGAGGAAAGGTAGAAAGACAAATACAAAGCGAGAGAAAGAGAACAACCATGTCGTCACCCTTTGATCTGTCTCGTCTGTGAAATATGCTCCCTGTCCCCTCCATATGCCCTTCATCATCACCCAATATTCCCTCACTTACACACACACACATTTGCCCTCGAGGTTCAGTGCAGTGAGACCCTGAGCACGCGAACCAGAGCCTGTCTTTCATTTTGCTTTTCCACAAGCAAACGAGAGACGTAAGGGGCCAAGAGAGACAGAGAGAGAAATTACGAGACGCGCTCCCTACATTCCTTTCAATTTAATGGCCGCTGTAGTATGTCCTGTTTTGACAAGGAATGAATTTGGGCCCCAATGCTCTCCATGATTTCCTTCCAAGGGATGACTTATGGCTCAGTGGTTGGAGCATATGAGCGGTTCGCTTCCAAAAATTTTAGGGTGTCAGTTTTGAGGTTGAAACATTATCTGAAACTCATCAGTCAACTCTAGATTTTCTGAAACACGAGTTTCCAATCTGCAAAATGATCATTTTCATCTACCAGTCATCAACATGTGGTAAAACGTTTAGTGTCTGCTATCAATCATTTTGGAAGATGCATTACCTGTTTTTTTTTGTTGTTGTTGTTTTTTCACACGTCACAACAGTTTCAGTTCAGTTGAAAGGTGAAAATAAAGCGGGTCCATGTTTATTCACTGTTTGGTCTTGTACTGCACAGAAGCTTCCATCTGTTGTTTTTCATTTTTCCTGGTTTGACCCTGAATGAATATCATTGTCGGCTCAGGATAGACGGCCTGTTTGTGCTCTCATGCTAATTTTTTGCTTTGAACTTACCTTGACAGGAGAGCCCAAGGTGATTTGTAAAATAAAAAATGCAGAGTAAAAACTACATTTGGTACATTACTGACAAATTAAATTGATTTAGTAGGTAGGATCATTACATGGATTAGTTGTAATAACAATGGATCAAATGACTGTTTATGATGTGAAGGGATCTGTAGCTCCCCTCAGTTCTGTCGAGCTTGACATCATCTAAACTCACTGTCTGATTCACTCTCTTGTGCCATCATCTCCAAACCATTAATTGATAAATACATTTTCTATTTACACTTATGTGCAATAGAGCTGCAGGCTGCATTACATTAGACACTATATTTATTCGTTTTTAATTAGGAGGCGCCACTTTTATGAGCTGCGTCTGAGTCAGCAGCAGGTGGTTGGGGTGGATAGCGGGTGTACAAAACACTCAATTTACTGTATATTGCAGGGTTTGCATCCAGCATCAAGAGCACTTGGGTTGAGATTTAAAAAAATAATAATAAAATAAAATATATATATACATATATATATATGTATCAAACCACAAGATCTTTACTAAACTTTAACCAGGTACTGAGGGCTTCAATGCAACTATAGAAATGTTGTATGTATTAATAATCAATATACCGTATTTTCCGCACTATAAGGTGCACCTAAAAGCCTTTAATTTTCTCAAAATCCGACAGTGCGCCTTCTAATCCGATGCGCCTTATATATGGATCAATATTGGTTAATTATGGCTGCCGTAGTCAGGGGGCGTATATTGTGATTGCACTAACGTTTGATTTACCGTAGCGGTATCAGACTGTTTCTTTTACATGTTTACTGAATCAGGGAAAAGTTCCCCTCCACGTTTGTGACATTACCTCGGGGAAAAAAATAAAACAGCTGTTCATGTAGCTTTGAACTGTGACAAATGGATCAGAAATACATTGTTTTCAACGAAGGCTGCGCAAATACCGGTAAGAGCTAGCGGTACGTACGGTACCGTATTGTGAATGTACTAGCTTGTTTTGGGAGTGAACGGAGTTGTCAGAACGTTGGTTTGTTTTTTTTCTATTAATAAAGTTTGACTGACTGACTTATCTGACTGTTTTGTTGACATTCCCTTTAGTGCAGCTTCATCTAGATGGATGGATAACATAACCCCCACCACTGCAGTAGTTTCTATTCTATGCACCTTATAATGTGGTGCACCTTATATATGAAAACAGTTTTAAAATAGGCCATTTATTGAAGGTGCGCCTTATAATCTGATGCGCCTTTATAGTGTGGAAAATACGGTAATCAACAATGTTTCCTTGTTACACACACAAAAAATAATTTCTGTGTGTGTTCTATAATAGAATCAGCAGCTGTAGGTCAATAAGCACATTGCTTGCAAAATGTCTCGTCAGACAAATATGTTATTTGTTCAAATTGAATTTAAAACCATTTGATTATTCTGTCATCACGAATAACAATATCGTTGGTTTTTTATACCTTTTCTTTCTCATTTCTTCCTTCTTAACACAAACCCAGCAAGTAGGTGTGTGTGAGTGAGAGAGAGAGTGCAGCCATACAGAGTCATTTCACACAGATTTATTTTCTGTGGATGTCATCGTCATGTGAATAAAGAGTTTCTGCTTGAGAGCCGAAACTGTTTCCTCTTCAGCAAAACATACACAGCCTGGATAAGATCTGCACCTATCTCTCATTCCATCTACCTTCTCTATGGCCCACTGACTGCACTAATGTCAGGAGGAAGACAAACAGTTTGACTGCTGACCTCGTGCTACTCTAACAGCTTTGAAGTTGACCAGCAATTTGGCCAGAGGTGGACTGGTTCCTTAACTACACTGGACATTAGAGAGCATGGTGATAAAACCACTCCCTCTTTTTTTAGTCTGACCTAGATGAGAAAACTGAATCCTTCAAAGCTGATAGCACAATGAGACAGTAGTTTCATGAGAAATGACACAAATGATGAACTGTTGGTTACTTAAAGGCTTTACAGTCAGAATGATCACATTACTGATTCTTGTTTGAGTTAATTTTGAATCTTTAAAATGCACCTTTCATAAGAAATTAGGTTTCCTTCAACATATGACATTCGTACCATCTGTATCATGTAGTGTTTATTAGCCAGCTGTTTTCCTTTTGAGGGCATATGGCTTCATTTCTTTCTCTCAATCAGAGAATTATGGCCATGACCTCCTACTTTTCATTTGATAGACGCAGCCAGTCTGTCAGGGGCCACCAGGTAATTATTTACCTTTACTTATGCAGCTGACATGTACGGCTTCCTTGGTTGCAACTGATTAGATGTACTAGATGTCTAGTCTGGTAAAGTGTCCTAACATCACCTGTCCCTCTCAGTGTTGACTGGCTTGTGTGCATTTGCAGTAGAGTTCACAGCAATATGCATGAATGCATGTATGCTAGTGGAAGATAAGATACAGACAAAATGCTCATTTGAACATGTGCTTCATAGCAACTCACTATCAACGGAGTGCTTTAATATTCTTTCAATATGTATTAATTGATCTTGTTGGCCACCTGAGGGAAAGTCTAAGGTTGTTATTTCAAGTGTGTTATCTGACAGTGTGTTTTTGTAAATCCTACAGACAGGGCGACACTTGATGTTTTATTCCCACAGACTCTATATAGAAATGGACAAAGCAACCTGGACTCAAAAATAATTGAGGCCAATGCGGCAGAGCTAAATTGTGTAATACCCCCATTGGCCACTTGATGCTGGCTTGGAAAACTCTTGAAAATGGTCATTTTCTTGAAATATTCAGACAATAAGTTTTTCCCACAAGTCAAGTCAGTAGATTTTAGCTTTCAAAAAGAGGAAGGTTTAGGGGAGTGGTTAGTTTTATTGTCAAGTCTGGTCCCCAATGATTTACAGGTTGTTTGGAGGCCTATTCACCAATGAACTCATGTCATATACACATTATAAAATATGGTCACTTCTGGTTCCAAACAACCAATATGACGTTCAAAGGCCAAACTCTTGATGTCAAAATATGAGTTCACAAACAAAAGAGTGATGTCACGTTTCGTCCATTCATCTATACAGTCTATGCTTATTCCTGACAATCTTATAAATACAAGTTGATTGTTCTTTCTGCTTGAAAAATTATAAAATGCTGCAGTCAAGTGAACATTCATAGTGAAATCACTGAAACAATCCATCACTTTCATCTTGTACTTATTTGCTGCAGGTTTACGTGTTTTAGTGACAGCAAAATACTGGAGTACATCCTTTTAGTGCAACAAATGGTCTAAACACTTATATAATAAAAACTACACAATCAGAAAATTACAGTTATTTGTACCATGAGGATTTTTGTTGTTGTTGCTGTTCTAGAACAAACAGCAAATGTGGGTAAGAGCTCAGAGTGTGCGCTGCTCTGTGGCGTCAGTTTGGCCGAAGGTTTAGCGAGGAGGGGCGTGGCTGCTGTGTGTGTCTGTGTCTGTGTGTGTGTGTGTGTGGGAAAGATGATAATGGTGGCCTTCAAGTTTTATCCAACTCCAGAAATGTGTTTAAACGTGAGATTACTGCATGGGGCTCAGAAAACTCCAGTAGTGGAACACGAGATAGGAGCGCTGACACTGATAACGTCAAAATCAAATTCATGGTTTCCTTGCAGTGGTTTCCACTTGCTGTAGCTCTTGTGTTTGATTTAGAGGGTGCTGCTGCCAAACACACCAGTACCTCCCTCTCGTTCTGTACTGATGGTAGAAGATGTCTGCGAAAGCCAAGACATTCCTGCAGTTGGGTGGTAGGATTTCTCCTGTTTCTTTTTTTCTTCCTCTCTCTCTCTGTCTCGGGGTCTAACTCCTCTTCATTTATCTCACTTCACAGTGAACCAGTGAAAAGCTTTGGTTTCAGCTATCTACTCTCTGTTAGCTCTTTCTCTTTCTCTCCCCGTTTGTCCTTCCATTTGCAGGCCAGAGAGAAAACTACCAGCGTTTTGTGAACGTATGAGTGTTTATGCCTCAGCATGGTGCCCCTGGGATGTGACTCAGTGTGCAATCTAAGACAGCCCCTATCGTAATGACTGCTCATTACCTACCATGCTCTCATATAAAGATATATTTATACACCCGAGGACATAACCTCATTGCTCATCTACATAACAATTATGGCTCATTTTATAGGTCTCTTTGGAGCCATAGACGAAGCTCAGAATGCACTCAGTTGCAAAAATGGCCTGGGTGACAGACAGGTTGGGAAATTAACAACAGCTACTCTGTACTCTGGTTACATTTGTACTGCAGCCTTTGTCTACGATCTCTTTGTCACATAAGAATCAGTCACTAGTCCTGTTGTATTCTGTGTGGTTAGCTGGTAAAATAGTGGAAGTGGTGAGTGAAGATGGTTTTCATAGTGTCTTGTACCACACTGGTGCAATAGTGGTATGGGTTTCCCTTGCAAATATCTACAGAGCTGATACAATAAATTACCTATAATAGTCAGAAGATTAATTTCCAGAGACTTTACTTGTGAGCAAATTGGCATATTGTCATCCTGTTTGCAGATGACACACTTTTATACATTTGTGATCAGATTTAAACTGTAGACAAGAAATCAAACTCTCTGTTGCAAACTTGGACTTACTAAACACAGATATAAGCCAGTTCTACCAAACAGTAAGAAGAGCAAATATAATTTAAAGACAGTAACCACATCAGTGTGAACATGAAAGCTTTCATCTTTGCTCATGTATCATTGCAAAAGAAGCATATGCACGCTTGCACACATCACATCCAAAGCAATTGTGATGGAAAAAAAACAACTTCAAATGGTTTCAACTTCTTTGTTCAACGAATGATGCATACCGGCCTACCTGCCTGAGGCACCCGAAACTAAACAGTTATTCAAGAAGTAGCACTTTGTGATTATGAGAGGAGTTCAAAACAAAAGGCAAAATATTAAAAAAGCAGGAAATTGACTTCAAATTGAACTAAAACAGTCAATGATGCAGCTCTGTGTTCTCATACTGCAGCAAAGTACTGGAAGTAGATCATTTATTGCACATGATGGTTAGTAGTTAGATTAAAAGTTGCTACTGGTAAGTACACAAGCTCACTTCTGCAGAAGGACACAAATCTTGGCTGCAGAAAGTAGAAAGATAAGAAGATGTGTAATAAATTGCACGATGAGTCAACATTACAGAGAAGTGACCCTGTGATGCAAAAGCAATCAATAGTTCAAGGATATTAAAAGAATCAACAATACATGGAGAGTTTCAAATGAGAAATTCTGTTACTCATGAACATAAGGCTCATATTAATGATGAATAATAAATACACTTTATCAAAGACAAACATTTGCTGTCATTTATAACTGAACTTTGACCTTGGCAGCTTTTCAAAATCAGCATTGAGTTCCTTTTTTTTCATCCATCTGTCTGGTAATTGCGTACACTGCCCTTTGTGCCAGTACACTTGAGGCGAACCTGGCGTACATTTGGTTTACGTGATGATCCCGGAGCTTAATTACAGTTAATAATCGACCAGTACAGCCACATTTCAGCTTATCAAGGGCTAAATACATCATCATCAATCATAAATGGAGACCATGCTTTTGGATCGGGCCCAGGTGCTTGCAGGCGCGTTGTGTTGATTTCACTGCAGGTTAATGCGGCTTTGTGTGTGTACATTTATTGTGAACAGATGGTTAACGTCAAGAGGAGGGATAGGCAGCTGGCGCTCACTATGCTGATTTGTTTTCCTGACCGGTGATATAATATCATGCATGTCGTACTAAAAACAACTGTTTTTTAATCTCTCTTTATTTTTAGTGCACCTTGTTAAAAATCTTTATAATGTGGAATAAAAAAAACACCTACATGAGAGAATTATATTTGTTTATTTGTGAGAAAAAAGAACTCGGTTCAGTGGTTTTCCTTTTCACAGTGTTGTACTGGATGTGACATTTGGCTTGTGGTTGAGCCAGAGACAGACATGTTGTTTTCTGTTAGAACTTGCTGCTTCCTCCCCTCTCTCTCTCTCTCTCACACACACACACACACACACACACACACACACACACACACACACACACACACACACACACACACACACACACACACACACAAGTGGTTCACCATTGCAGGCGTGGGTGCAGGTTTTGCCCTTGTTTGATGTGATCAATGCCAAACGTTGCCTAATGTCCCCTTTGCATGTGTTGCTTGGTTTAAAATGTTAGTCTCTAACTACACACCAGATAAAAGCTTCAAGAGTGAAAGTGTGTGGGAAGCGGTATCGTTAGGCCGCGTGTACATATGTGAGTGTGAAAGTGTGTGCGTCTGGTAAACGTGTGGGCCATCAGTGACCCTGATGCCACAGAAATTCACAAGTGCACACAGCCTGCAAGCGTCTGTCTTCTGTCTCTAGATTTTGTGTCACACTCCCAGAAAACAAAAAGCATCTCCATATCTGTCTGTGCATTTGTTGCAACATTAACCTAAGCCAAGTTTGTGCTACACCTAAAATGTATGATATGACACCTATTATAAAAAGCGTCAGATAAAGTTTTAGAAAAGCACACCTTTGACCCCCACATCTCACGTTCTGCTGTGGTAGATAGCACGATCACAGATTAGCCGACAATGCCTATTTTCAACTTAGCAAACCAGTCACAATGACTAATGCTCATGTTCTGTTGCAGCAAAATGATACAAGTCAACAGCAGCATGAAACTGAAGCTGCACATACGGGGATGTAACATCTGTAAACAATTTCTCTGGGTAAATTGAGACGGCCGGGATAAATGTGAATAGGATGCGTTTGCCTCTCGCTGAACCGGACACCCTACTGTGGTTGTGGCTGCAGCTTTCAGACCTGAATGTGGGTTGTGTTTTTGTGCATGTATAACTACTCCTCTAAGGTGGCTGGGGTTAACTGTGCTGTTCAAGGGTGTAACAGAAAGTAAAAACTGCACAAAAATGTAGTTATTAGCTTGTTATTAGCATGTTGCTTAAGTAATAATCTGGGTTTTTTTTAAGACAAATCCACCCTGCTGTAATATTTGTAATGTATTCTACTAAGTCCTGGGAATATGTGTTCAAATGTAAATGATGTAACATGAGACTTGCTTGTAGAGCAGCTGTTCAACACAATAGTAAACCTATGGTGATTTCTGTATTCCTATTCACATAAGAACAACTTATTTCCCCAAGCTTGTTTTAAGGGGTCGGAGGTCATTGTTTCTTGAGTAAACTCATGGAAAGACATTTTTATTTTGTGACCAGAAAACTTTTTTTTGTTTTTTTTTAGCTATGCTAGCAGTGTGTATGGATGCAATGTTGGTCAGTTGGTTGGTGCCACACTTTAGCCAACACTGAAAAGTCTTCATGTAGAGATATTCATGCCCAAAAAATGCAAACTTTTGCGAAAAATGCACTACCACAGCTGCTAATTTAGTAGATTCAGGTTTCCTTTAGAATAAATTCTGATAACTTTGGTGATTCAAGATTTTTATCTAGTGCCATTTTTTAGTATTAACTAAAGACACACCCACCCTGATGTGACATAGTTTTAAAATGTGTCTGGGGCAATAGGGGTGGACAGCCGAGACGCATCTTTGATTACACCTGTATTCAGCATGCATCTCCAACCCATCCTGCGGACCACTTGTCACTATGGCAACGTCAGGGCGCCAGCTTTTGTAAACAGTTAGCAAAGTTAGCTAAGAGATAGGAGAAAGCAAAATGACCTATGAGCTACTGTACAGGCTATTCCAGCTGCTTTGGGTGAGAGGATAAAGTTGTTTACGAGTTGCAAATGAGAGCAGGACAACACGAAGAAGACACCTGTAAACAAACCTCTGCTGTATTTTGGGTTTAGTGGTGGCAAGCAAATGTTAGCATGTTTGTATGATGACTTGTGCCTGAGTGCAGTCTTAAAGAGGTGCTAGCATGGCTGGGGACTCAGCATTTTTAAGGGTAAAATATATTCTTGGTAGGATTTGTCTGCTTAATTATTCAAATAATGAATGAATGAAGTTCCTCAAATAGTGGTATAGAGGAGATTGAGAATCAAAAATTCTAGGTTTAGGTCTTGCTGAGCGTTTGTGGCTTTCTCCCCCGAGGGATTCAGCAGATTTGTCGGTCAGCTAGGGTCATGCCTTTTTATCCAACATCCAATCATAAACACACCGATGTCAACCGCAGGGCGTGTTTTTCTTCCATGGAAGAGGTCAATTTTCAGACCATCCCCCATCCTGACAGACTTTCACCTATCCTGCCCTTGTGTAAAAACAATCCTGTGTTGGTGTGGATAGAACAAGAAAGGAGGAGATTAACCTGACAATCCCTAAAGCTTATACTTGTGTGTAGAGACAAGAAGAGGAAACAAAGAAGACAAAACATATAAAGGGAAGTATAAACTGGTAAGGGCATAAATCAGGCCTCATTGTGAGAAAGCATTTCTCGGAGCCTCTTTTTGCTCATTCATGATTTCTGAGTCACAAGTCACGGCAGTCTGCACAGATGCTTTGATATCTGCCCTACCACCCTTACACAACCTTAGCAGACGCTGTGGTGACAGTCATATGCTGAACCTCACTTGTCATATGCTGGGCTATATATTAGGCAATGCGAGACAGCTGGATGTCAGAGTGAAACCTGTTGAATCTGCAGGTTTCATCCAGGCAACTGCAGAAAAATTGAGGGTGGGAAAAGTCAAAGAAAGTTTTTTGTAAGCAGGCAGAACTCAACAAGGTCCAATAGTCACTAAACATGATGAAGTGCAATAATAAGTGCAATTTAAACCTAATAACTACAGTAAAACTACAAGCACAATGTCCTCTTTATTACTTAGAACAGCTTTATATCCAAGGCATGCTGTGACTTTACCAACATCTGGTAACATCTGCTAAATACAAGCCATGATGGTTACTGTGGAAAACATTGTAAATGATAAATATCACAATATATAAAGAAGATATGGCTAAAAGTACATCTGTTGCAGAGTTATTTATCATTAACTGATAAATCATTTTCACAGCATGGATGTTGACTCATTGTTTCTTCTTCTGTAATTATACATAAGTCTCTCAGGTTGAAATGTCCTTTAATACTCTAACACAAGGATGTTTTAAATCGATTTATTGTATTATTAAATGACAATAAGAAAGCTTGAAAAGAAAAAGAAGAATATACACGGTAGCAGTTTATGCTTATAAAAAGCATCACAGCAAACTATCTCCCTGCAGCTTTCATGAAGAGATTTAGCCTTTAACTTTTACCCCCTCAAAGGGTCGTGACCCAAACTCCACCACCAATCAGACACATTAGAGGAGCTTGTTTTGACCTCAGCCCGACCCGTGAGTGCTGATACTTCCTGTAGCCACACGTCTGTCCTCAGGTCAAACATTACTCACTGCTGAAATCCTCAGCTCAAGGGGTCAAGTGTTCAGACATCATCCCGGCCCGTTTTCATTTCACTGCTGTTTACATTTTGGCAAGTTAAAAACACCCTGATTAATATGTTGTTGAGGTGACACACTGACAGATACATTACACAGTATCCACCCAAAGATTTATCTTGGAAAAGCCTGTTAAATACTCCACAGTAACCAGATTCTGATCCGCATCAGTGACTAACTATTTCTTACATAGGTCAAAAAATATACAGCAGGTATTGAGGTCAGCGACTCACATGTCTCCCAAATGCCTGCCCATATTAAGCAATCTATATGGCAGCATGAAACCATGAAACTCACAAACCCCAGAGTAAAAAAATACACAATTATATAAACCTGTGAGTGATTAAAGGAAAATTCCCCCTCACTTTATTCTAGGACTGATTTTAGGATCCATCCTCAGTATTCAGGTTAATGCTGCAATACTTGCCGTGTGCATATGGAAACACACACACATCCTGAGGTTTGCGTGCCATCCCCCAGCTGCCTGAACTGTGATGTATATGGAAGAAAAGACGTGGCCTCAGGTTATTAGCTAGAGCACGAGTCACCTCAGCAGTTGATTGTTGCCTTACTTAAACTGAGATCTTCTGCTCCTCAGACGCACGTGTCATCGAACCCCCGGGGTCAGATGAAAGAAGCCTGATGATGGAGTGTGTGCATGTGTGTGTGTGTAGGCAACAAACCCAACATTCAACGGACGTGAAGGTCTGCAACAGTTTGTTTCCATAGCACGAATATAGTGGGTTTATTCTGTAAAAATATAATCACCTGATTATCTTACCCTATTGCTAGAATACCGCAATAAAAGTTCAAATGCTTGGAGCCCAATGAAATCAAGCCCTGTTTTAGACAGTGGCATTTCTTTAGCAACAGCTATTCAGTGTATTAATCTGATGGTAAGTACCGTATTTTCCGGACTATAAGCCGCTACTTTTTTCCGATGCTTTGAACTTTAACACCGGTGTTTCTCATGTATCGGCGGCATGAAGCTCATTGGCTTTTTACAAGCTAGCAAGCTCCGTGCCGCTGATACATTTAGCGTCGTCACATCAGACCCAGTCAGAGTGGATGACATGAAACTGTTCGAATAATTTCAATAGCAGCTTATAGACAGGTGCTCTCAATAGTCCGGAAAATACGGTAAACTGATTGAGAAAAATTGTTCTCACAAAGCCCAAAACCTAGACTTTTAGTTTACTATTGCCATATTTCCTCAAATAAAAACTGGTGGTAAATCAAAAGCTGGGTTTCTGTTAAGGGTCGGTTTGAACAAACAATTGCTGGACCTGAGGAAAAAAAGGTGTGGTCGGGTTGATTGACAGGTCTGTTATCCAATGATTTACAGGTGGTTTGGAGGCTCATTCACCAGTGAACTCCAGTCTCATACACTTTGGGCGGTGTCCTCGGGTTCGAGGGTCAGACCCGTCCTCTCACTCATCCCTTCATATCCAACAATGGTCACTTCTGGTTTAAAAAAAAACCCAACATGGCGACATTGTGGCTTCAACCTTGCTACTAACTTGAAACCAAGAGTCCTGTGTTGAAAAATACTCACACAGCAAGAAATCTGATCATGGTTGCAACCATTATTTATACTGAAAACAGCTATTTTTTGTTTGTTTTGGTTGCACTGTGTACATGGCAAGAAATGTTTGCTGTGAATCAATCAGGATTGAAATCTTGAGGTCAGCTCTCATGTGACTAGTTTTATGCTTTCAAACTCAATATTAAACCCCGCCAGTCCACACAGAAACTCAGTGCGCTATTTCTGATTGTTTCCATTCACTTCAGTGGGGTGTATTTGTATGCATTAGTAGGGAGCGCAGCAGGCCCGCATAGTCTTGGTGACCCCTGCTGCAAGGCAAACCAAACACTCCAGTGCTGTAGCAGCAGGCCAGCCAGCAACTGAGGTCACACAGCCAGGCTGCATGAGTCACACAGCCCAGAGCAAAACCAAAGTGTGTAAAGACTTCACATTGGCAGATTAGTTTGTTTAGCTACATCCTGCACTGGACGTGATTTGGCCAGGCTGCAGCAAGACGCAGCCAAAGAGTCTGTCTTCCCTTTTCTCCTCCTTCCTTTTCTGCCTCTTTTTCTTCCTCCTCTCTCTTCTTCCTTCCCACCTAACTATCTCTACTTTATCTGTCCCACCCTCACCACTGCTAAGATGACCCGGAGGCAAAAGCAACAAGGAAAATGTGAAGGAGCTCTGCACTTTTAAAAAATTAAAATAAAGGTTTTTAAAAAAAAATCTGACAAATTAATAACACAAAACACATGAGGAAGTTGTATTTCCAAAATCAAACAAGACATTTGTGAAAAAAAAGAGAAAAAGAAAAACACACATCGTTCCCCCCAGTGGAGTTTGCCAAGTTATGAGCTCATACTCTGTAGGCTCACTGCTGAATATCTCTTAATAGCGTCAGCTCCGAGATGTCAGGCTTTTATGACCCATTTCTCCTCTCGTTATCTGCAGCAATAATTAGGGGCCCGCTAATTTAACACTGGGAATATGGAAGTGTTTTCCTGACTTGGATGCAAACTAAGGCCGGCTCGCGGTGAAGCAGTGCGTACAGGGAGTGATTAAACTTTTCATACATCTTGAAAGGTACAAGAGGCTGGTAAAAGTGAACAGCTTTTTGTGCATGTGGGCGTCTATTTCTCACAAATGTAGAGTGTAATGATGAATAAGGGTCAGTCTGGGGGTAACCCACACATAAACACACACAGAGACACCCACACCCTCTACCGGTTGTGGTTTTGGGGTCATGCCCGGCACAGCGTTCTCAAATCCTTTAAAATGGTGATGTCATATTTGCATCATGGCACGCTGTTGGAGCCGCTGCCTGTCTTCCTGCACTACCTTGAGGGGAACAGTTTACCACTTTCTTGGTTTTGTTTTGTTTTTCCCCGCTAACAGATGCATTTCAATCACTTAAAAAGCCCAATTTTAAAAACTGAAACAGTATTTTCCACAAAACTTTTACACCTTTCACATTGATATTCATGTATCATCAGCATTTAGACCTATGGGGTTTGACAACGTGCTAACAACGGGGGTGACAGCACAAAGCAAAGTGAGTCATGGGACCTTTTAAGAGTCTCAGTATATCTGGTGGGTTCAGATCAAATTCAACCAGATCTCTGTTTGTGAACCAAGGTGTAAATCAATCCTACCTTACTCCTGGGTCCAAACTACGCAATATTTTACCTGATAAAAAACATCATTGTGTCAGAAAAATTTCCTAGGTGGTGGACAAATAAAGTATGATCGTATCGTATCGTATCGTATCGTATCGTATCGTATCGCAACGCAACGTATTGTATCATATCTTAACGCATCACATCTTATCTTATCTTAATTTAACTTAACTTATATGAAATGTTGTGTTGTTTCTACCCAGAACTGAGTCAGTGTTCGACTAACTACATGCTGGGTTAATTTAACTTAGTAATAGAGGTGTAAAAACACCACAATGCTGGAAAATGTTGGATAAAATCGACAAAATACTGGTTGAAAATGATAAACTGTTCAGTCAACAACCCATATTACTGTGTTGAATTAACCCAACATGTAGTTAATCCACTGTTTACCCAGAGGTGGGTAAAAACAACCCAACATTTTTTAAAGTTTGGCTTGACACGACAGACTTCCTTTAGTTAATAATAGCTTAGGTTTTCATTGGAAAAAGGTGCCAGGAACCAACAACTGGATGTGGCCAATGGTGTAAATGAGACTTGTGTTGGGAAATGCCTATTCGTGGTGGCACAGAGGACATTATGGGCTGTCTACCCATTATCCAACTGAGCAGTAGTGACTGAGAGTGGACAAATGATATCAAGGTCCCTCCAATGTGACAACACACCACTTTCCCACAATTCAAACAGCCGATTCGCTTTGATACAGTGCCTACAGATCAAGGTGGCATTCAAAGAACATCAAACATTTATATAACATATTATTAACAGATGTTTTAATATTCTGTAGAAAAACTATTTAAGTGACCTCAGAAGCTTCAGCAAAAACAGCCTCTTCTAGGTGTTAGACCACTCCTTGTGAATGTGCTTAGGAGCATTACCCTGTTCAAAGGTCCACTTCTGGTTCAACTTTCAGACACATGACTTCATATTATCATCAAGCACTCTTTGATACGATGCAGAATCCATACAGCAGAATCAGTGACTGCAGGCTGTGCATTCCCCGAGGCACTGAAGCAACCTCAAACCATATCACTTCCACCATCATGCTTTACAGAGGGTCTTCCTCGCAAAAGCTCTTTGTTCTATGCCAAACATGTCCACTGTCATTGTGGTCAAACAACTTTTATCTTTGATTCGTCTGTCCAGAGCACATTAGTCCAAAAGACCTGGTCTTATATGTTGACTGGTAAACTGCAGTTTAGACCGTAAAGGTGCTTTCTGTAGATCCTGAGATCAAATTTAGTGATTCATGGACACTCTCTTATTCATAAAACAATCTGCTCCTGAATTTGCTGAGGCCACTGTAGAGAGTGGAAATATTTGTTTCAAATAACTTGGCGATCGTTTAAAAATCCCCTGCCAGACTCATAGGCACCCATAATCTTTTTTTCAGGCCTTTATGAGTTTTTTAGATTAGAAATTTTTATAAATCTGAAGATGACAAATGCGTTGTTTGTTCCTTTTTTAATTTAAATGATAAAAATAACCACTAAATGTTGAATTGTATTTGTCATTTATATGAAGTACATCACTTTTATGAATAGAACAGTTTTCTTGTCCAAATATGTCTATTATATTTAATAAATATATAATCTTAAATAAAGGATTCTGGCTTTCCACTTCCATTGGATTCAGTGAATATTTTAATCTCACTTTCACATTTCAATCTTCACAAATTGTCTCCTGAGCCCCGATTCTCTTAATTATGACTCTGTTTGACAACCTGTAACTTTTGGTCCTCATCACTTTGAAACACCTACTTCCTAATCTGACAAGCTAGACTTCATGCTCACTTTATGTGTTGCTGTGGTACAGTATTCACAAATACACCTTACCACAAACATATGATTGATACCAAATCAATTACTACCTTAACTTGTTAGTAAAATGACCCCTCTATAGTAGGGGAGAGCTATCCACACATCTGGTTGTTTTTGCTTTTCAAAACAGCGTCTGCTTCATATGTTACTTTCATCGGACTGTGTTGGAAACCTGAGAGAAAAAAAGAGGAAATTTGTGTTTCAATGATTAAAACTCACTGTCACCTACAAACATCAGCTAAATGTCACAAGTCAGTTATCGTGAAAGACTTTTCCTTAAGTGAAAGATCTGATTTAAGTAGACATAAAAAGGGTACGAATTTGTTAACTTAATGTACTCTACATGTCATATCGTATGTACACATGACGACTGACTAGTGAGACAGAATGGAAATGTGTTTGGAGGCCCTCCGTTTGTTTGGTTTACAGCTCAGTGTGTGTATCATGAATGTAGAATTTGCTAACAGGACCCGTCTGGTCATAACTGTAGTGGATAAACTTCAGGAGCATTTAAAACTGCTATCACTATTTAAACATTCATGTTTAGTTTTACTGTCAAATTAACTTTTCCCCTGTGTCTAACCTAATGATACATCGTGTTTACTTCATGAGGACACGTTATGTGCTGCACTATTTCTAGTCCAAGTGAAGTCACTTGTTTTGTCGTCACTTTCAGGTTGCCAGGCAACAAGAGGAGACTCCAGGAAGTTATTGCGCACAGGCAAGAAAAAAAATGTTTTTCCCAAAATGTTTACTTGTTCATTTAAGGTGGATTACAACCCGTAATCCTTTTGGAGTTTGCAGTACAAAGGGATTCAGACAACACTGAATCAGCCAATGAAAATGGCTGAAATTTACTACATGTATATATTACAGTGTTGTCAGCGTATATTTTGATCAACTAAATATCATTTCATCTTCAAAATGTATTATGTTGCTGTTGGCCCATCTATAACATAAAGTGTCAGCAGATTAATTTTGAATTCAAAAATTATGCTTATGCATCTATGTTTTTCTCCTCTATGTGTGATGTGTAACAAAAAAAGGTTATTAAAAATGGTTTTGAAGAAAATAAAATGTACAAAACCTATGTTTAGAAAGTAGGCATGGTCTAAACTATAGACTGTATACAGCATGGACGAATCCAACATGATGTCACCCGTTAGTTTGTGGAGTCACATTTGAACGTTGGCATTTGAACGTCGCCATGTTGGTTATTTGGAGCCAGAAGTGACCATATTTGGATATGAAGGGAGGAGTGAGGAGGTGGCTCTGACCCTTGAACCCAAGGACACTGTCTAGTGTGAAGGAGACTTGAGGTCAGAGCAGGTCTCATTGGAGATCAGACCTGTCAATCAAACTAACCACACCCACCTGGTGAAACCTGACATCTATATTTTTTAACCGCATCACTAATACAAAGAGTTGACTTAAGCTAATGACATCAGAGTGACTGAGGGGAAAATGTATTTCATAATTGAAAATGACTGTTTTTGAACTGAAGTCAATTGGAGCCAGAGGTTTTTGGAGCCAGCATCTAGTGGCCATTGGGAGTTTGTACTTTTTTGTACTTCCACACTGGCCTCATTTTTTAGCCCTGTCTCGATATGCAATCTATCATCTATACTGGCAGAAGAAAAAACCTGCTATGTTATGTACCTAATGAAATGCTGCATATTGGCACTTTACTACCAGATTACCACAAAAAACAGTGATTTGTTTCCACACACAAGCAGACGGAAGTGAAACCTTCCTTGAAGTGGAAGCAATAGGACACAAAAACTATGGATTCCCTCTGCAACATTGCATCAGCATGAGAATAATGATGATACATTTACTGTGATTCTGGTTTTTAACATTTAGTGTCCAAAAGAAACAAATGTGGAAAAACCCTTTAAAAAAAAGAAAAAAAAAAACCTGTTACAATCCTCTCAAAAAAAGTTTCCAAAAAGTGCATGAGCTCACGAGTAATTACTAGAGACGCTCACAGCCAGTATAAGATATCACAGGAATAGCTGTGTCTCCCTCTCACTCAGTCTGTATGTGACTCCTACACACTGGTATCAACAGGAAAGAGTCAGCCAATGAAACTAATTGGGTGGTGTGTGTCTTATGAAAAGAACAGCCTGTACTGTCTGGGGCTCCCTCCCACAGGCCTCTGACTGGCTGCCTCCTAAGTGGTCTGCTTTTCTTCTCTCCGCTGTGATTGGAGACAGGGAAAGCCAATAACTAAAACTTTTTTTCCCTCTTTTCCTCAGGACATACCCTTGTTGTTTTCAACTTTAGAGGCAGCAGAGCTGGACTGAAACAATTCAGCGCAGTCACAGCCTGCACTCTGGTGCTGTGTCTGCACTAAGGACATGCACAGTGTGCTGGATTGTAGTCCAGCAGCCCGGATTATATCATTTTAATTCATCAGAATTTAGTCCAAAGGATTTACAGTTCCTATTGGCAGCTTTTTTAAACAGTCAGGCTCCTCCAGAAAAAGCTCACAGACTGCAAACAGGACACTAGAACCTCACAATAGGTCTTGAGTGAGTGATTCATTAGTAGTTAGACAGTTCATGTATAGTTACATCATTCCTCTGACTACAGGGACAATTAAACCTCGATGTGGTTGAATCTCAGGCCATTGTGTAAGACACTGTAATTACAGTGATCAGTGCAGTGCATCCATGGAAGGATCACTTTAAAGTGTGTTTGTTAAGGGTGGGATGGCTTTGCAATTAAATGGTGAGGACATGATTTAATTGCACAAGCTTTTTTTTTTTCCAAACTTTTTATTTTTATAAATCAATGTGCAGTTTGAAGAAAATAATAATAAAAAAAACACAGGGTATAAAATCGATTATTAGGCTCAGTTTTGCAATTTTATTTATTTATCTTAAAAACAATAATGAAAATATATATTTACAAAAATGCACAAAAATGTTGCTTTGGGAAGCTGTACATACACCCACAAAAAAGCACAACATAAATAAGTTAGTATAATTTTTTCAGTGTTTTTCAAAACAAAAAAAGAAAAGAAAAAGAGGCACACAGGTACACTTCAAAGTTTTACACCAAGTGAGGCGGTGTTACTTTGCTTTTTCTGCCCTCACTAAAATGAGAAATGAACAATAGTGCAATTACATGTTCCACATGAATTCCACACCACAAAGGCAATTCTTTGTTTCACATATTTGCATAAAAAAGCCCAGTGAT
>OOFC01006965.1:38348-51196 GCA_900323345.1 Pseudochromis fuscus
TTAGGATTCTTAGCAAATACTGTTTAAAATTTGGTCGGATATTGCTCAGCAGTTTAGCCACCCTCCCACCCCACCCCTCATCCCCAGGAAAAGAAAAGGCACAAACTTTGGCAAACCCCCCCAAAAAATAAAAACAAAATGAAAATAATGACATAAAACTTGGGAAACAGGGAGACATTATTTGCATGTAAACTTTATCTATCATGGCTAGTCCCAGTTAGATGGACCCTCAACTTACAGTGTGGCCATCTGGGCCTTCAAAAAAAAAAAAAAACATATATAACACTGGGAAAATAAAATAAAGCCATAGAAAGACATTTTGTTTCCACATAACCCTGACTTTTGAAATCTGCATTTAAAAAAAAAAAACTTACATCAATTACCTGAATAATGACACAAATGACCACTATAACAAAATAATATTTCTCTGTTGGAAATTGCACTGCAACTTCCCGAGTCAAATTCACACATTTATTTTAAAACACATTTAACAAAAAAAAAATGTATGAAAAGCATAATATGCTTTCTTATGTGCTACATTTGAAACATAGGTAGTAGATTAAAAAAAATTGAGCAAAAATCCATTTGCACACTGCTACATTGTCTGCTGCTTCTGAGGCATTTTTTTTTATATGAGTGCCAAAACTTGATAGTGTACATATTCAGTGCTTGTGCAGCCTCCTCCTCCTCCCTTCTTTAGGATAAGGCTGCTGTTTTGTTTGTTTACTTATTTATTTATTTTTTCTATCATTGTTTTCTCTCCCCTCTGTCAGATGATGAGTAAGGCTACAGTACTCCACCAGCAACAGGTCTCTTCTGCGCTCTGTGGGACATAAAGAGGAAACGGGCTGTTGAATGGTGCAATTAAAAAAGTAGTTGCTCATGCTTGATATCCGTCATGCACACACACGTACACAGTGTGAACAGTCAAAAGCTTGTGGAGCATTTAAATAAAAGAAAACGCTGTGCAAGTTCTGCTGATGTTTACAACTGTTATGTGTGCGTAATAACACAAACTCAGTAGTACACGTTAAAAATTATTATCCAAAAGTGGAATAAAAATGATTTCTAACCTGGCACTTTGATTTATTTTCTGTTTTGTTACTGGACCTCCGCGCTCCTCTCTGGCCTCTGCTCCACGGCTTTTATCGCCTGACTTCCTGCACCGTCCGACTGGTCTTCGTCATCATCATCATCTTCGTCGGTATGCAACCTTTTACTCTGACACTCGCTGGAGCAAGAACCTGGCAGATAAAGAGGAAAAGCTGTCAGGGGTATTGTTGCGTCGTGCTTTAAAAAAGAAAAAAAAAGAGTTGGGGGTGGAGGGAGGGGGTGCGGGTGAGGTGTGGGGAGGCTGGGCACCTGACAAACTCGGGGAGGCTGCTGCTGCTGCTTTACGCGTTTTAACTTTTTACGCCGAGAAAAGGTTGGAAAGCTTGACAGGAGGGCAACTGGGTGCAAACTGCAGCCTGGCGCATTTGATCTGAGTTGTACTTTTAAGTGTCACCTTCAATAATAACTAGAATTTAAACAACACGGTGGCAGCCTAAGGTTGAACCCGGGACACAACTGCTGCGACGTGCCTTTGAGTTGCGGCACTGTGCCGCCAACACATTTACGCAGAGAAAGAAAAAGAGACATGACAGCTCCAGACAGTCAGAATCTCTCACCTGCATCTGTTGAACGTCTTTTCCGTGAATCGTTTCCGTCTGATTGGTGACCCGACTGCCTCTCACTCCTCTCCGCGGCATCCTGCCAGTTGTTATCGTCGGTCGCGTTAACCTCTCGCTGGGGCCGCTGGCTCCCGTGAGGCGGTCTGCGATAAAATTCCGGTGCGTCGGGGTCCTCCTGCCAGTCAAAATTGCCCGGACTGAGCGGTGTGTCGTTGTCCGGATCAAAATTATACCTCTCCACGAAAGCCTGCGCGTCTTCCTGCAGCACAGCCGTCACATACCTCCGTATCTCCGCTCGGTCAGGTGTACCGAAAAGGTTTCTGCGGACTGAAGGTCTGACGTTGTCCGGCTGCCGCGCATCCACCCTCTCCAATGTCGGGCTCGCATTAGAAAGGCGAACATCTGACATTTTGTTGCACATACGTCAAGAAATAACACACGCGCACACACACAAACAAGAGCCAAACCCCTTTTTTCAAACTGCGATTTCCAAGTAGTATTCCTTTCCAAATGCAAAGTCACAGGAATGATGCATGCGTACTCCGCGCGTATCATCCAAAACGCGTAAGCGCAAAAAATGGAATAAAGCGTCTCCTAAGGCGCAGGGGGGAGTTTAAGAGAGCCACTCCTGTCAAGTCCGTAGTAAGGCAGATGAAAACACGTCAAGTCATAACAGCCAACATGGCGTTAGAGGGAGCTATGAGTGAAGAAGAAAAGTTGACATCAAGGACTATTTAAACAGAGAAGGCGATTCATTGGTCTGTGCACTAGGACCGCCCATAGAGCTCTCTTAAAGTTGAACAGGGGTAACAACAACAAGAAGCTGAACTGGATTAAGTCTATGCATGAATATGGCCTAATTAATCCGTTGGATGAGTTAAACACACAAGACAGAGCAAATGAGATGGAGGTTGTAGTTATAAATTAAGGTGTGATCATGTTTCATCTTTCAATTAGCGGCTGCTTTATCAGAGCAGGGATCAGGTTAAACATTAAAACAACACTTAACAGGTCCCAGATTTTATGTGATCTCATTAGCTGACAGCTCTATCTCTGTGTTTGTGTACTGTAAGATGTGGTGGATTAGAAACAATCACACAATTGTGTTCAGTGTAACACCTGATAGGGAAAAAAAGACGCTTTGTCTCACTGCTAGGTCGATTCTGAGGTCTTGCTCCAGGCTGGATGTACTATCCTGTGAATCAATCATCAAGTGATTGTATGAGTGCTGACAGATAAAGCTGCCTGATCTGATTTGGTGTCACATAAACCGCTTAGGCACACTTCATTAAATCAATTTAAGTCTATTCAGTTACATCTTGAAGGTTATTGAAGGACACTGAGGCAATAAGTGAAGTTTTATACAGGAAAACAACAGCAAAAGTTTCAGATCTACCTCGAATGACATCAGCTATGGAGCAGAAACCTCCCGTCATCGTTGGCACGATGCCTATCACTGTCAGACTTTGCCACCCACTGGTGTCACAGGGGTGGTTCGTGTGCTTCACTGGTTGTAATTGCTCAGAATTCACACACCAGGGAGCACAGAGTAGGGGCAACTTTAAAAACACTTTGAAATTCACTGCAAGTTCAGTTCTTAGTTTGAATCCTAAAAAAATATTCCTGACCAAAGAATTTAACTTGAGTGCATGGGAAGACTTATTGAATTTATCTTCTCTACATGCCACAGATGTACAGGAATCCGGGAATAATTGGATGAAAAAAAAAAAAGCCACAGTAAGCACAACTTGCCCAGGAGTTATCAGAGTCTAAACTCTGCAGCGCGAGTGTCATCTGCATTCCTCTGCAGCATTTGCCAGTAAAATCACTGGGCCTGCCTTTAAGGCCATGCTGTTTCAATTAACCCTTGAAAAGACTCAAACATCTCGTGATAAATACAGCGAGGCCATCTGTTATATCGATGTTATCGCCTGGATCACACTTAATCCATAATGTGTTTATGCTGCTGCAAACTGTGCACAGCGTTGTACGGAGTGATCCTTGAACTGAAAACAGATTTTGATCGCACTGATTCGACAGGCAAGTGAGTAATGAGGCAAGAGAACATTTTGTCAAGGTCACACATGCATAGCCAATCCTTTAAGGGTAATACTTTTCCTCACAGTTGGAAATATTCAGGCTTATTCTCTTAGCATTAGAAGAAAAAGACACCAAAGATGACAACCAAATGCTGTGTGTGTGTTTTAGTGTTTTTTGAAATCAGGAAACAATGCCTAAGGTATGTGTGGTAGTATATCGACCTTTTTTCATCTGCTGGGAAGCAAAGGTTGTTCTGCACTGATTGAGATGATGCAATAGTGTCAGATTCACAAGTGTGAGTTACGCATTAGCTGTAATATCGTTGCAGGGATCCCAGAATAGTTGTGAACTGAACTGCACGTGCAACAGAATAAAATTAATAACTGAACTAGGAATAACTGATCAAATATTTACAATAAGGCTTGGTCTTCAAGGATCACAGGAATGGGGTGTAAAAATATAAAAATAAAAATCGCACCTACTACAAGCTTATGGTAAAAAAAGATGCAACTTTATTAATCCCAAAGAAAATTATTATGTCAAATTGCTACAAGCATCAACTCTTGGCATATAAAATATAAAAAATATAAAACTCTTTGTAACAAATAAATATCACCCAGCAGGGTGGGACAGTGGTCTAATTTGCCTCTCACAAGCATAAACTAGCAGTTAATAGTGGGTGGAGTTCATTTCCCACCACATGTATAATAACCGAGAGCAATGATATTAAATTATGAGATGCTTAGTTTTTTCAAAATAGTGTTGGTGTGGTTTGGTCCAGTCTAATGTGGATGAGGAAAGCTGGAAACACACCTTCACACTTATTTTACTCTGTGACTACATGTACTTTTGTCCCAGGCTGGTGAGCAGGTTACAGGTCATGAGACGCCAGTCCTGGAGCTCTGCTTTTTCTTTGCCAGCTCAGCCTGGATCTGATGGGGGAACTGGTCCAAGTGTTTGTTCACACACTGCATGCAGAACCTCTTTGTGTAGAAGAGACTGCAGTCCTGACAGAAGAGCAAGCAAAGGTTAATACAGAGGCCCCAGTTTCACATGAGCACCAGGTATGACCCGTCACATTTATTCCACGATGGAAAGATTTCTTTGATTATCTTTTTTCTATCTATTTGAGGAACCGGATTAACTGACCGCTTCACGGTCATGATGCTCACTCAGCACATATGCCACATGATTATAAAGTCATCTGAGCAACACAAAACCACTAATTCAAGTCTTTCACTGGTGATTTGCCTCTAAAAAGTTGAATTACGCCAAGTGGAAAATATAACAACAGATGATTTCAAAGGCAGGATGGGCTTGAAGCAAATAGTAACAATAATAGTTTGTTTTCCTATCCCTCCAATTTGCAGCTCAGTAGTAACAGCGTCACACAGTCTGATCAAAACTTGATTTGTCCCCGAAGAGACAGGACTACAATTGTGCATCCAGGCAGAATAAACAGGGCGTGATAAACCGAATTACATGATAACATATTTGCTCTGACTGTGTGAAATCATCTTACCGATCCTACACAGACACACATGCTGCACAGGCTGCAGGTAGAGCCCAGAACCAGGAACTTCTCCTTTTCCGGACTGAAAGGGTCTTTAGTCACAAAACACTCCTCAAGCAACCTGAGAAAAAACACACGTGAGCTTAACTTAATTACAACTTGTGTGGTTATATACACACAGTCACGTTAGCAGCTAGCACCAGAGCGCCCACGTCCTCTCTTCTTCTCCTATTTTGTTTAATTTCCACTTACACAATAGCTCTGGTGTTTGGTGGTTTCTGGCCGTAGTAAGTGAACGGGCTACTTAAACCACACAACTGACAAGTAAATGTTTTCTGAGGGTTTTCACTTGTAGTTAGCTCCATCGTTCACCGAAGGAAAGTTTATTTCCTGTTTTCCCTTCGAGTCCAGTCATTAGTTTCATGAGGCTTTAGCGCCACCCAACGGACGGGCGGAGTATAGCAACATAGAATAAATGATAATACACTCGTTGTACGATCGTAATTATTCCGTTTAAGTGTCATTTAACAGTGAAAAATCAAATAGACTGCCGTGAACATTTGACCGTGAAAAATTCACAGTTAAAGCTGCGCAATTTGTTCTAGGAAGCCTCAAATAAATGTATGTGAATTCAAGAAAAGTTATATAATAATATGCTTTTCCGCCAGAAAGTATCACAGGTAATTTAAATGAAAAACCCACGTGTGCCTTAACCCTTAACCTTGACCTGACCCATTTCGACATTTGATAGCAGCAAAAATCCCCCTTAATGTATTTCCTTTATAATCCCCCTTTCAGCCTGAAATTTGATGACATTTTCTAAAGTGACCTAAAATACACAAAAATGAAAATAGTTTACATTTTTTACTTTCGTACAGGTGCTACAAACATGACTGTTATCTATTAAAACTGATTTAAGTTCCATCAGTGAGGGTCAATCCAAGATCAACATGTTGGTTTGAGGGATTCCTGAAACTG
Source organism: Pseudochromis fuscus (assembly GCA_900323345.1). NCBI lineage: Eukaryota > Metazoa > Chordata > Actinopteri > Pseudochromidae > Pseudochromis > Pseudochromis fuscus. Next base: position 44,553 of record OOFC01006965.1, read on the forward strand.
TGAAACTGTACATGCTGTGACTGTGAGTATTTTTTATGAGACAGTGACATGGACTGTATAACTTAAGGTCTAATCATCCTCTAATTAATATCAGAGAGACTAGATCTGGAGTACAAAATTTGATATAGATACTTAATATGGTTCAAACCACACTGTGAAGGCATCAAATATGAACAGTATGTAAGGTTATATGAACTCAAACAAAAGAAAGCTGTCATTAACATTATTAGTTCCACTTATGTGTAACCCCAAATGTCTGCAATACAAAATCTCTTCAATAAATTAATTTTTTGAGTAGTTGCTGAATTAACATTATTATAATACTGGGTTTATTAGGCAGGTAAATAAGTCATGGCCTTACAAAGAAAGCTCAGTTCAATATATTAGTTTATTTTAGACTACAACATAACATAATTTCTTTTACTGAAACAGCATTTTTATTGTACACTGTACAGTACAGGATAAAAAATATAATGAACAATATTTCAATACTACATTGTAGATTCTAAGTCAGTACAGAAAATAAGTCGATCAGTTCTTCTTTCTGAGGCCGTCCCTTTCACACTGGTCAGCACATTCTTGTTATATTTACAAAATACAACGTCAACCAGTTTAACAGATTACTGTGTTTGTGGTTAAAACATAAGGTACTGGCCAATACCACTTTTTCATGGCAGGATATGTACAAATCATGTTGTACAGTGTCTGAATCTGTTGAAAAAAAAGAAAGAAAAAATGTGTGTTTGTTTTTAACAGTATGACAACACACAAAATTACAGTATTTTAAAAACACGGTTAATTTCAGTAGAAGTATTTGTCATGTGATGGATGCTCAAGTTGAAGAAGTCTGAAGTGAGGCACTGAAAAATCATGGCACTTGATGAACACTGATGCTGTCAGACTTCAATAAGGCACAATTATAATAAGCCATAAAATGACATTAACCACATTCAAAGGCATTTACGCTATCATGTTCACAGGCCTATTTGGCACGTGGCCTCAGTGCATGCACAACGTCTTCACTCATGCCTTTAATATGTGTATACTCATCTTAAATGCCACACAACTTTGCATAACTAACTCCCTGTCTGGTTGAGATCAGTGCTTAAGTAAAAGTTCATACAGAAAGTTGTAGAGTCACATGGTCACAGCACATCATGCTACTTAAAATACATTAATGAGCATAATGGTTAATGTTGTCCATGTGTACCCATGTGTTCTGGGTATACCTGCCGAACATTAATGATTTAATACATGTCCCTGTTCATTGCTGTGTGTTAACTTTTCAGTACATGTCCCTGTATATTTCCTGCAGGAGCGGGTGCAGCGACGTCTCCTCTGTTGTCTCGATATCCTGTACCAACTGAGCATGCTCTGTGACCAGCTCACGGAGGTCAGCCAGTTTCTGCAGCAGTCTGGGGAAGAGGAACGTGTTGTCTGGATGGTTGGCCAGCAGGTGGAGCCGCAGCGCCTGAACAATGCTTTCCTGCAGCTGCTCTACCAGAGGTACATCCACAAGCCCTGGACGGTCTGAGGAGGACAAAGACAGTTAATAAGGAGGATTGCTTTTGTTTTTTTTAAATACACACTTGTTTTATACTTTCAGGTCAATTCAGTTCCTGTAATGTCAGTCACCTCCACAGCAGATAATAGCTGCCACAAAAAGGGCCAGGTCGCTGTCATCCAGCTCCAGAGAGTTGAAGCGTGTTGCAAACTGGAACTTGGGCTCCATCATGTCACTAAACGGCCGCCGGAGGCTCTTGAGGAACTCGCGGGTGATGAAACCTCCGCCACGGGCCACTAAGAGGCCGTCTTTGTTCATGCAGGAGGCCAGAAGGGTGAAGAGGGCTTCGTAAACGCCGTACTTCAAGAGGGTCACCTGGAGGTAGGTCACAAGGCCACTGCTTGATTCATGCACGATGTTAACTAAAAACCTCATCTTGAAGTGGCAGAAAGACAAATGGCTGAAAAAGCATCACTGAACGCACCTGATCATTCAAATCCAGGCTCTGGAAACCCGGCACAGCCTTGGCGAACTCTGTTAGCTCCGTTACTGTCTCCACCGAGGTACTCTGGCAGCAATGGAAGAGCCTGGCTTCAGCCTCCGTCTGCTGGAGCTCCCCACACACCACGGCTGGAATCACCTGTCCGGCTTGAAGACCCCTCTCAGACTCCGGGTATTCACCGTTTACCATATGGACTGCAAACGTCTTCTCTGCCAGCTGGAAGGTCTCCATGTCATGAATGATGAAAGGCTGTAGGACAAAATAGACAATGATTGTAGGTGAGACAGAGGACAGAATAATGGAGCAAATAATAACCCTTTTTTTTTTTTTTTTTTTTTTTAAACTTTACCGGCTTGCTGGTTTTTCCAGTGAGTATGAGCCGTGCTTTTGCCTTGTTCATGTTGAAGTTCTTCATGTAGGCTTCGTGGATCTGCCGGACCAGAATCTTGTCGTCAGCCTTCATGGGGCTCTCCTCTTCTTTCTCCACCATTTTGCTCTCCTCCTTGAGCTTCATCTTTTCCGCCTGGGGCATCCGACCAAAACGGATCGCTGGCGTAAAAAACAGTCATCATTAGACCTGAGTAGAGATGTGTCCAAACAATCACACACAACAAATTTGCTATATTCTGTTCTATTTCCATTCTTCTGAAGCATTTCACCTTCCTCTCATGTTTCAGAAAATGTTCTGTCTGCAGGAGGAGGCCAGCATAACAAACCCAGTGACCCTGCAGCAGTCAGTGCAGATGACAGGCCAGATGTGGAGATATATGGGCTTGTGTTTTCTCAGTGTCAAGCCGGCTCCAGCAGGACATTGTTCTGTAGAAACCCAGTCAATGTAAAGCACATTGAGGCGAGGGGCTAAATCACAGAAGGACACGTCTTGCTGGTGTTAAGAACACAGGCTACAGTGTTCACAGAGGACATCAGTAACTTTCTTTTACTGCCATGTGTTACAATGGACATTACATCGGGATGTCCATGATTTATTTGTCAGTAGAGTTTATTTTGCTTTATTTTAAAGACCACATTAAAAAAAAACAATAATCTTGCATATGAAGAAGAGACAGATTTAGGTAGCAACCAACTTCTATCTGCATTTCTTGTGAGGATAATATATATATACACACACAACACATTATTTCCTATTGCAAATTAAAAAAGCATTGTATTAGCCTAAATGAGCTGGGTTTGTTACCCACATTCTGCTGCAACTAACATCTTTGAATTTGTGACCTGTACTACTGTTACAGTACATTTCCCTGTTCACAATCACCCTGTAATTGTGGCTGTTCTGTAGTTACAGGTTTAGCTGTGTGATCGTTACCATTGTGGGACATTCCCACAGACAGGCACTTGTGGAATCTGCAGTACTGGCACTTGTTCCGGTTCTTCTTTTGGATTTTGCAGTTGCGTTCACACTTATCGTACTCCAGCTTCAGCCTGATGGTCCTCCTGAAGAAACCCTGAGTGAGACAGACGGACATTAACTGTGTAGCTCGCAAGCATCCCGACTGATTGAATGATTTTAGAAACACTACAAAAACTGACCTGAGACAATCTTCATGTCTTGATACAGAATCTTTAAAACTCTAACAACTAATGGCGCATTTACACTGGTACCTACTCGTTTCGCTTCATTTCAGTTTTGGCGCATTTCCACTGGCAAAAAAGTACCTGGAACTTGGTACCTGGTATAACTTTTCATACTTCCTCTCCTGCGGTTCCAAAAAAAGGTCAGGTCGGAGCAGGTACTAAAATCTTATTGGTCGGAATTGTCACTGCGTCATTGCGTCATCACTGCGTGGCACGTAATCTGTCTTTTTAAATCTTTGGCAAACCGTGCAGACGTGTTTGAAATAACAATAATAAGATAAGATAAGCTTATTATAAGAGAAATGACATCTGTTAGAAATCCTGCCCCATGGACTCAGGACGAGGTGCAAACCTTTCTGTCATTAGTCGCCGATAAGAAAATTCAGTGGGAGCTGGACGGCGTGGTCAGAAACGAAAGAATTGCATGAAAGATGACGTCACGAATGACAGCCAGCAACACGGAGGAGGGACTATCCTCAGCAATGTAAATGCAACCAAAAGGAGGCTGATCCTGAGCGATCAGAGGCGAATCGAAGCGAGTGGGTACCAGTGTGAATGCGCCATAAAGTGTGGATTCACTTGTCTTTATGGAGTTGGGAGTTTGGGATTTCAAATTTCCAGGTGCTTTTGGTGTGAGTTAACATCTGCTATCTCTTACTGAGACCTGAACACAAAGGTCATCACGATTCAGTGGAACTATTCATCTGCCGAGTAAGCCATATGTCTTCTGTCAGACACCTACATCTGCAACACCGTACAAATACTAAACATGCATTCTGTTCATAATTAGACCTGTGTCTCATATTACACTTTGCACTGCGCTCCAGTGGAATCATGTCTATTCTTAAAGATGCACTTGAAGGTGTGCAGTAAACCTTGACCTTTCTGCAGAAGGTCCCTGATTGGACGAGACAGTCCGCGGCCCTCCAACACGCACTGAGAAAAAAGGGCGCCAGGGCCTTCACAATGTAACAGATGTCACACATGTGCCAAAACATATGATCCTCTGAAGCATGCACACACACCTACACACACATCACTGGGATCTCAGTCAGGGCATATCTCTACCTTCACTGTCTCAAAGGTAATATGAATTTTCTGGCAATACATCTGGAGTCACATGGTCATGAAATACATCAGCCATCATCTTACACACGGTCTCAGCTGCACTTATGCAGAAGATCAGTTCCCACACATTGTTTTTAAAGACTTATTATGTGTCACAAACTCTGACATCTGAAGGCCAAGGCGTATATTTAAATCTCACACGACAGCCATCAGAAATGCATTACAAGATGACAGAGGTGCACAAGGAGGAAGAACAGATGTGTGTGTTTACTGCATGCATGTCTTTGCATGTCTGCGAATGAAAGAATAGACATAACCAGAGGCCAATACTGTGCTGTGAAACCTGCGAGGGGAGTTACAAGACTGAGGTGTATTGTGCAATGCTTCCTTTAAAGCGAGTTTCAATTCAGAAACATTCAAATTATTTTTTCTTTTTTATGGAGTAAGTTAAAGTTTCCCTTTGGTGTTCACATCCCATACATGCCTCTCACCATCCTCACCACAGACTGCATCAAAGCACATTGCATCCACATTCCCGCTGCCGAGTGCTCCTTTCTTTGAAGCGAGGTGTTGAAAATGACAGACAGAGCCAGTCCAGCCGTGAAACCGTGAATTGCGACTGCGACATATCACAAACGGGATTTTTCCATGATGGTGCAGTATCATCAGTGAGAGAATTTAGGAACAGAGTGGCGTCAGAGCACACCTCTCACATGTGCGGTGTCCAACAATTCAGGGTCGCCGTGTCCCTACTTTAGAATAGCAGCAGTCTGACACAATGATAAGTTGTGCAGGCGCTGTGACGGCAGGAAGAGCATTATTAGTAGTGATCCTGATGAATTAGACGAGGGTCATAAACCAGACTCCCAGTAGAGAGCTGGACATCTCTGCAGCGAAATCTCACACGTTTGCATTGTGCAACTGACAGAACGTTCTGCAAAGCTTGGATGGAAAAATACAAATTGTGAAACATTAGCCTCCCACCTGTGTCCATCTCTGTTGTTGCCAAAAGATTTGAGTAAAACTGAATGCACAATGCCTGAAAAAATGTCCACACCAACTAAAACAACTCTGTGTTACATCAGAGATAACAGTGGTACCAGTACACTTTCTCCATCGTTATGTTACAGATCAGGAGAAAGTTTAAAGCGGGCAAGGACACAGGCTGATAAAGTCATGCAAAAATAGCAAACAAAGGCTCAGATTAGCTGCAACAACCTGCGGTCGGCTTAGAGAGGTATGAGACCACAACAAGCTCACATGACTAGACAAACAATGCAGCGATGAACCCCCGTGGTTTTACCTGAGGTTTCAGTTACAGAACTTTCTCACAGTTTGATCAGAAACCTTTTTGTATGTTAAAATCTCAAGAATCTCTGAAATCCAACATATTCTAGCAGAGAAATGTGCAAACTGATCCATAATTAACCTGATAAATGCAGGAAAGCCACGTTTCTCTAATCCTAAAAGTGACTCAGAGAGGGTGATATATCTTATTAGTATAGCAGTGCCCCGTGCCAGTCGCTCTGTGTGTGCTAATGTCACCGAGTTGGGCTCCGTGCCAAACAGGGGAGAGGTGACAAGTCAGCCAAGGCTATCATGTCCCCCACCTCACATGACCCAGCTGCATGTCTCAGGAACTTTCCACTGGCCTCTCAGTCAGGTGCCTCTGCGTGCCGGGCTGTGTATGTGTTTGGGTGTACACCAGTGTGTACCTTTGCACAGCTACACATGTTATCAACAATCTGTCTTTATGTTTATATCTCTTTTCTCACTTCACAGTATGCCACTACAAGCATGCCACAGTGTGTTCAACGCCGCTGCACAATCCCTGCTTTTGTTTAGTCCCGCGTTTCTCACCTTGCAGCCCTCGCATGCATGCACCCCGTAGTGGAAGCCCGAAGCTTTGTCTGAGCACACCCGGCACTCAAGGTTGAGGGGGGTGCCGCTCTCCTCTGAGCCCGCCGCTGTGCCGCA
>OOFC01006966.1:2849-18113 GCA_900323345.1 Pseudochromis fuscus
AAAAAAAAAAAAAAATGAATCATGCATTTACCGGACTCGTTGGTATGGGGGTTCAAACACACGCACAGACAGACGCAAGAATTCAGCTTCCAGTTTACTCACAATGAATCTGTGATCTGTGCCGCCGAGGATCCGCTGCCCGCCACAAATCTCGAAACGAGGTATCCGTAGATTCCTCCTGTGGGTGAAGTTGTAAACTCCCAATATTTCTTGAAACATAAATAGATTTTACTTCCATTAAAAGACTTAAAGGGACCATGCAGCGTTAGAGGTGTCCAAGCAGGAGCTGTCCAGCGGGGAGCAGTGCTGAAGACCAGGAGGAGGAAGAGGAGGAGGAGGAGGAGGAGGCTGAATCAACACGGGCAGCAGCCGCTTCGCCTTGTGCGACTGTCTAACATCAACAACCAGAGACTCAACTCCCATCTACACAGCCTCAATGTCATCTCAAAGTCGCCCCCCCCACTCCTCCTCCTCCTCATCTTCATCTATAGGCTGTACTGACATCGCACTTGCAGCGTGTTTGTTTTTTAACATTTCAAATTGTTGGACTCTTTATATTTTAATTCATATTAACAACGAGGTGTTCACATTTTTGCCATCATCTCCCACAGCGACGCAAGTTGTTTTTTTATCCACACAAAGTGCCTGAAATAAACACTTCAGTGTAATTCCCATTTAAAGGTGATAAACATTAGTCAGTTTGGGGGAGGGGAGGGCTTCAAAACTCTATTTGAAATGTGGAGTTTTTATTTGAAATAGGATTTTAGGATCCTCTGCGCCCGGGAATACAAAATGTGACCCCCTCCCTGCACACATGAACCCCCTCCTCCTCCCCCAGGACTAAAATGTATGATCGAGGTGCAAAATGGAAACATATGGGGGGTAATAGAAGCAGCATTATCAGGTCCGTGTGTTTGGACGGTGCATGAGGCCAGTCAGCGGCTGTCTGCAAATCTGGCAAATTGTGATAAAGGGAGCCCGTCAATAAAGGGAGGGAACATTGGCTGGTTGTCTAACTCTGCCTGTAATCGTCCAAAGCCCGACGTCTTCCACAAATGAGGAGATGATATGAGAAGAATAAACCCGTGGACTGTCAGCTCGCAATTTAACAAAAAACAGAGAGAAAAGAAAAATATTTAAAGATGGAAAAATAAAAGCACGTGGAGCAAGTCAACGAAGAGGATGCTGCCGTGGATTTTTATTATTTCCTTTATTCTGAAGAAGACAACAAGCAAGCACGTGTTTCAGGAGCAGCTCGTGCAGCGGTGAGTGCTTCACATAAACAGGCCCACTTGTTTGATATACTTGAATATTTTGCACAAGTTTTTTTTTATTGAGCTCATCTCTTTCTCCTGCGTGAACAGTGATGTCACGGCTGCTTCTCCTCGTCTGTTCTTTCAGTAACTTGAAGACTTTGTAGTTTCCCTCCATGCTTGTAGTTTGTTTTCATCCTCCACACGTGTTGGCTGCTGTCCTTAGCTTCTTGCTGAAAGTCAGAAAATGCCCCTTTTTTTTTTTTTAGGTGCCACCAGCTGACTGTGGTGTAAACTGCTGGAGATGCTCTGGCAGGGAGATCAGCAGCGTTTAGACTCCAGTGTGAATGTTCCCATCACAGGCTGAGAGGGCACCAGATGGCAAACCAATGAGGGGTGAACTAACCTACTAAATGATACCACATGAAATGCAGCATTTAAAATCCCATCTGGGTTGCCGTCCCCGCGGACATGGAGTGTGAAACATGACACATATTTATACACCTGCTGATGGAGCACACAGGCATGTCCAATAGGCTGGTGACATGTACTGGCAGCCAGCTGACCTCCTAACCCCGCAGCTCTGCTTTGATTCAGCTCACTGCCCTTTTCAGCAGCAGCAGCCCTCAGTCTGGGGCTTTCAGTGGGAGCCTGTGTTGGACTCGGTGTGGACGCTGTGTGTGCTCCATTAGGCTGGAATTACTTGTCCTTTCTTGTAATGGCTTTTAGAGGATGTGAGTGAGATTGAAGCTTTGGTCGCCCCTCTTTACAGGCCCAGTGGCTGGAAAATCATTTTAATGTTGGGGAGGTGTTTGCAGAATCAAGCAGCCAAGGTGCATTTCACTTAACACTGACCCTTCATCGTTGGCTCTGTCGATGGTGTTCGTGCACACGGATGTGATGCACACCCTGAAACCTGCATCTTCATGTTTGTAAGATGTGCTGAGGAATTTTAAAATGTTGTAAGTGACCTGTTAAAACATGAGTTCTGTCTAAAAGATTAAATACAAATAACACAGTAACACATTTTCAAATGAATCCAGTATTTAAATGTCGTGATTATTTGCTGTATTGTAGTAAAATGTCTCCAGCAGGGTGGAGATACTCTCCTGAGGTCACTGTATAAATCCCAGTTCCTCCTCGGTCTCCGTGGTTTTCTAATAACCCACCTTGAGATGATGGTTTTTAACTGCTCGGTAATTTCTGTGCAATTCTCTGAACATTTCTCACTTTTCAGCTGCATCTTCATGGACTCATATTTTTCAACACCACTGTGCAATTTGAGGCCACAAAATGAACTGATTAGCATGATGATTAGTCATTAGTATGCTAATCATAAGCATTTCACATATTTTATTCATATTGTCGCAGTTGTTTTTCTCCTGCTGCAGGATTGTGTACACATCCAGTTTGATTTTTTATTGTAAACATGTGAGTGGCTGTGATGGTGGAGGAGTCACATTTTACCTTCAGCAGCGTGTTGCTGTGGATGTGATGAATCCAGTCAGAAAAATGTAACAAAATGTAACCTTATGATACAACAATGCTACAAACTAATTCTCAGCTGGTTATTAAAGAGTGTGCTCCACAAAAACAACAGCAGCATAATACAAAAAATAAAAACACACAATGTTTACAGAGCCTTTGTTTTGACAGTCTTCAGCAGGGTATTTAAAATATGAACATGTCTGATGAGGTAATCCCACAAAGAGTTACAGTGTCAGCAGCCTGATGTGCAGCCTCTTTATTTCCATCATCCTGCAGCCGCCGTGCTGCTGCTGTAGTTTCCTCTGAGCACCGCTGCCGTGTGTCTGCACTTGTGTCTTGATGATAGAGGGATTGACAAACGTGCATTTCACTGGGGAAGTAATGCATAACTGAATAAGCACTCACTCAGTGTTTCCTGTGTAGAGCATAAATATAATTTGGTCTTCCCTCCCAGGGATGATTGATGAAATTTACCTCACACCTGCACATGCTGCACGGGGAGACGACCACTGCATGTCTGCATACGGCCGCTGAGGTTTTAAGTAACTACGTTGTGATGTCGACAGTGTGCAGCATCTAAAGATACTGAAATCACTTCAAGGCTACGTGCTCTTATTTGTCTGTGCTTCTTTAGTGTAGCATTTGTTTAGCATGACCTAAATTGCTGTGAAGTGAGTGCCTCAGCAGCTCTGTCTCGCCTCTTTCTTTTTCCTTCCCTACGTCTCTCTCTCTCTTCGTCTCTTTGTATGCCTCCTGTTCTCTTTCACTCTCTCTCTCACACACACACAGATGTATACACACACACGCGCACACACACAATTTACAAACAGGCAAAACAAGCTGAGAAGACATTTTTTGATAACAAACAGCTCCTGCCAGATTATTTACATGCATAGTGAAGTATTGTGGGATGGAGGAATCACTGAGGTGGGCTGACTGATGATATTTCAGGAATACTGAGTGAAGCATCCACCAAATTTCGGGAGCTTTCAGCGTTTCCTCCTGGTGATTCTCCCTCTTCTCCTTCAGATTTTACCTTCCTGAAGGGATCAGCTATGCAAAGAAGTTAAATCCCACAGCTGTAAGAGACTCTCTCGTCCCTGGTTTGGGATTCAGATGCAGCGTTTGCCAGTCATTCAACAGGAATGCTGTTCCCACAAATCCACAGAATTAGACAGCCGTGATTTAAGACACATTCAGCCTGGTTGCAGGTTTCACATGTTTGGCATCGAGCCGTCAACATGCGGCGAGCAGCACGGAGACAGGTACGTGTGCTGATCTGTTGACAGCCCCGTGTGACAGCCAGCACACGCTGTGGATTTAGTAAACATATGACCTCCATGATAACCAGTATGGGGGCACTAAATCGCTTCAAATTTTGTACATGTGTTGCTAGGCAACAGCATAATCGGTCTCCGTCTCTCCCTCCTTATATGGCTCTCTACTGGGATTGCTGTGCTTCTATCACTGAAAATGGTTAATTAACTTCTACAAAAAGTCCATTAATGGAGTAGATTAGGCTGGTGAGGGTTAAAACACACATCCAGGCTGCACAGAAACATATCACACACACAAACGCTGGTCACAGTGAAGCTGCCTTTGAAATGAGTTATCCTGGATCCTGCATCCAGTCGAATCCTCACAGCTTTTTATAAACAATATCATCAATATTGTTTATATCAATACCAAAGAGGTTACGTGGCAAATTAGACAGAACGGTTTCAATGCTGATGAACTGGTTTCCAGACATAATCTGTGGTGATTGAATCTCAGAGCGAGCCAACAATTTAATACAATTACAGGAGCTGTGAGAAGAAATCCTCTGATGGTGAAAAGTGTCGTGAAGCAGGACGTCACATCTGGATCCATGATGTTTGTTTGTATCAAACAAACACACAAATACACCTTTTATTTTCTTTCTTTATTTATTATTATTATTTATTTATTATTATTTATTATCTTCACATCTTATTTTCTTCACTGGTACAGATACACAGCAGAATTATTATGTTCACTGACACTGGTCATTTATATGAATACAAATAATTTCATAATAATAATAATAATTATTTTATAAATTTAATTCTATGAGATCTGATCAGTGTGGACAGAAACATGTTGGAACAGGACACAGCATTAAAATTAAATTAAAAATTAAAATCTCATTTTATTTTACAGTATGTTTTGCTACATATTCATTAAACTATTTGATCATCTTGTCCCCACATCATCCTGTTAATATATAAAACTTACACCATGGAGTGTAAACAGAGAGGCTGATATTATATATTTCCTGTGTAATTAAAAATGAGAGGCTGTGTGTCTGGTTCTCTCAGTTTACTCTCAGGAGAAGATCTTTTTATTTTTTATTTTATTCATTGTTTGCTGATGTTTGATTTTCATTTTTTTTGTTTATTGTGATTTTTTTCTGTGTGAACTGAGAAAATCTTACAAAGAAGAAACATTTTCACTGAGCTCGACCTGAACTGTGACTCTGTGGATCTGAAGACCACGTCAGCTTTATTCAGAATTAAAAATACAATTAAAACAAATGTATTAAAAGCTTCATAAAACTGTCTTTATATTTCAGAGATTTAAAAAGATGAAATACATTTTAAATCTGTGTCTGACATCAAAGATCCAGTGTATTAGTCTGAGTTATTCTGTGTCTGGCTTCTGTAATTAAAAGTTGCAGATCAGCTCCTATTATCTTTGCTGTGTGAGGCTCTCGTCTCATTACATCATTACAAACTGAGCTGCAGAGGAAAATAAATATTAAGCTGCTTGATTACAGATGAATCCACAATAATCAGATTCCTGATTTTTTGGGGTGAAAGTTGATTATTTATTATGTTAATTAGTTTTTTTGAATGAAGATCATGGCTGAAATGAACCATCATGATTCAAAGTTTCAGAAGTTTGATTTTAGATTTGAAGGAAACTAATCCACACACAGGATGTTGACGGCTGGATTATTGTATTGTGCAGAATATTAATTTAAGTCTTTGCTCCTGGTTCAAAGCATTGTTGATGTCTCCTGCAGAAAGCTGTGGTGTGTGTGTTCAGGTTCACGTGTGTGTGTGCACAACCTGCTCATCTAATATGTTACACCTGAGAACCTGCTGCAGAACAGGAGACAGTAGTTTCACTGCACATGAGACACGTCTGCAGCAGTGAAAATATGAGGAGTGAAGTGAAGGTCCATCATCAGCATATCCAAAGAGGAAGGAGCCACGACATGGAAGTCTTTAACTGGAGCTTTGACAGAAGCTGCAATCCTTCCCCACCGCTCTGCCCCTGCTAATCCCTCCATTCAACCACATCACTATGGAAACTGACTGGATGTCTCACCCTTGCTGCCTAACTTGTGCCATGCAGCCATGTCTGCCGCTGACATGGAGGTTGTGCAGCAGAATGCCGGCTGATCACCGTTCCACTACACGCCACAGGTCTCCACGCTGTCACCCTATTGGCTGCTGCGCTAATGCAGGTTGATGTGTTTTAAAATCTGGAAAATGGCTCTGGAGGCGAGCGCCACTGTCGGCCCAGAGCCGTGCAGGAGGAGGCACTCCAGCCTTTAACAGAAAAACTTGGGGAGTCTGAGGAGGTTGGAGCAGATTTTCATATTCCTTGCGCCTGCTACCTTTTTCATTTCTTCCCCTTTCCTCTGGCAAAATTGCAGGAGAATATTTGTCATGGTTTTAAAAGGTTTATCAGCTTCAAAGCTGAGGGAGCTGGTCGTCCAACCCATCAGTGAGACCACGCAATCCTTCCAGCACCGACAAGAATGGGTGAGAGCATGTGGACAAAATTTCCCTGCTAAGCTCCCAATTCAGAGCTTTTACATAAAGCTGGGAGAAGCACATTTGCATCTGCCATTGACGTCAGCTTTAATCCATCCCAAACCACTTCTTCAACCCCCTCAACATCTTGGAGAGGAGCCTCGGTAATTGCTAATTACAGGAAAAAGATGGTTAGAATCACTCCCACTGTTAGCCTGGTCAGCGTTAGCAGCGACGGCCTGAGATCAGCTGGAGAGCAGCCTGCAGGTAAACAGCAGCTCACAAAGGGAGGACACAACGGAGGCTGTGCTGCATCCACCTCCACATCAACTCAGTGTAATTCCTCCGAGATTAAAGCAGGAAAACGACCTAATCGCACGTCCATGTGTCGTGTTTGTCGCTGTCATCTCACATCTTTTCAGAAAAATGCCAAAAGGATGCCCGCCACATGAATTACCTGCCTGGGTGAGTTTGTCCCAGAGCTGACCCTGATGGCACAGTGCAGCAGCACATGGTGTTTAATTAGATGCTGTTCTGCACTCAAACAGTTGCAACTGCATTTTTAGACTTTTTTTGGTCGATCAGTTTGTTGCTCGCTGCAGGTTTTTCTTTAAAGGGATGATTCTGTTGAAGCAACTCTGCAAAGACCCACAGGGATCAACACAGTGATATGGAGCTGCTCTGAAGCTCTGTGCATTGGAAACATCATCATCATCATAATAATACTAAAGGAGGAGGAGCTGAGAGTTAATAAACCAAGACTGGAAAATAAAAGAAAATAATTCAAGTGAACCTGATGTCCTGTGTAAATGTTTGATGTTTGTTAAATGAAGGATAATTATAAAAAATATTAAATGAAATACAATGAAAACACATTTGTTACAAAACCTTTTCTTTTTTTATTGTGACTAAATGTATGAAATTAAAAAATGCATTTACAATATGAAATAATAAATAGAAAATGAAAGTTTTTATGTTTAATATCTGACGTTTCAATTGTTTTTGTGTTTTAATATTTTTTGTTCTAAATCTAAAATTCACATCATGCAGGAGTGTGTGGGTTTTATTTCCTTCACAGCTGAACTCAGATTAATAATAATTACATTTAAGAACAATTAATAAGCTCCCAGATAAAAGTGTCATTCACTCATTTAATTCACTAATTTCCCAACAGTGGAACAAGTCTGATGTAAAAGTTTCTCTATAATTGATCCACATCAACAAACATTAATAAAATAAAACATCAGACTGTGTGATGTGTGAAATAAATAAGATGTAAAGACACTTTTGATCTTTTTAATTTTCACCCAGAATTTGGCAGCAAATAGTGAAATATGGAATAAATAAATGAAGCCTTTAATAAATGATTCATACGTCATTTGTTCAAACAAATTCACATGTAGCAGTGAAACAATCAACAGTGTTTCAACATTCATGAGAGTGTGTGTGTTAGCACCGACTCATCTGTGGTGAAACAGATGCTGGATGTGTGGATCCAGTCGAAGAGGAGGAGGAAGAATCTGGATGAAAACCATCAACAACAACAACAAACAACAACAACAAACAATGAATTATTCTTTTCTTGAAAAAACATAAAAAATGTTACAAATGTATATTTTCTCTAGAAAACTGTAAATGTTCCCCAATGAAATATGACACCTCAGCAGTGACCGAGCTCTGCAGGTTAAATAGCATCACTGTGCAGCATCAAAGAATCGAGAGCGTGTGATTGGACAACAGGAGTCTGCAGAAAACCAAGAGGCAGTGACAGACTCTGAGCTAAATGCTAACACCAGCTATGCTAACAGTGAGGAAGCTGATGAAGCAGGTTCATTTGTCATCACGATAAAGTCAGAGGTCATGTAAACATCAGTGCTCCAGGTCCACACCCGGGTCACTGAGATCCGTCCTGTGGGATCCTGAAGGCCTGCACCAGATTTCATCCTAATGTCCCAGAGTCCTGCAGCAGCTGCTGTGACAAACCAGCAGGAAACAGAACAAGGTTTTTACTGCTGGTGGAACCACAGTGAGGGTCAGGGGCTGACCACACAGATTAGGGTCCATCCTCTGTGCAGATCTCCATGGAAACAAACAGTTTATGAAACAACTCATGTAGCCACAGAGCTAACGTAGCTAAAAACCCTCATGTAAACATATGTGGACACATGTGGAGACTGTGATACATGCAAAGCACACGGGAAACGTGGTCCTGAACATTTTCATCATGTGAATGTGTTTGTAAATCTCCAGGTGATCATGTGGTTTTTCTGTCAGGGACATCTGGATGTTTGTATGTTGTTCATGTGCTGTGGAGATGCACAGATGCTTCTGTGGTATTTGAAATCTAATATTTTCCACAGCAGCAGTCACCGTGATGAAAACTGAGGCTACAGTCACAATATTAAAGACACAGGACAGAAACATTCCTGCTTCACGCTGAGCGTTTGACGTCAAACAAGAAATGTCAATGACTTGTTCATGATGCTCTGCTCCCACTGACTCCTGCTCCTCTGGGTCCTGGTGTCTGTCCCCGGTCGGACCCGTCTGTCACTGAGCTGCTAGGATTTATGTTACAGCTAAAATATATATTCATGGTGACTCATTACGCAAGCAATGGAAAATGTATAATTTTGGAAAATACAAAGAAAAGGTCATCGCATGTGAGGTTTTTCAGAGCCTGTTGCTGAGAACAACTGAGTCTGACTGGTTCTTTATGTAATCAGGATATTTACTGCACTTACATGTACACCAGTCCAACAATGGACACAATTTAACAAATGAATAAATAAATGAAATAATATGAGTTCCCCAGAGACAAACTCTTACAACCCTCGTGTGTGTGTGTCCTGGTTTGGGTGTAATGTGTGTCTCTGCACTGGTGTCCTGTCCGTCTGTCTGTCTCTCACCAGAGATGCTGGCTGCTCTTATTTGCTGATTTGAAATATCAGAGTATTATAAGATTTGAACACAAATCCAAAAACTTGTTGGATTCCTCACCCCTCAGCCTCCACAGAGGGACGCCCTCCAGCAGCCAGTCCTGTTTGTGTACTTTGGCTGCGAGGGGAACATGTTTCCTCCGTGATCTCCCATGTGTCCCCAGTCAACTGTACAAAGCAGAGCACATTTCATTTAGAGACACCAGTGGCAGACTGGAAGAGGGTTTAAAGTTGAACCAGTGTGATGAGTGTTTCAGCACATGAGCAGAAATTCCTTTTGTGGTTGAATTTTTGGGGCATTTGTCAGCATCACTTTTCTTTTTTGCTCTAAAATACCCACAAGTTAAACCTCCTGTCCCCACCTCAGTCTCCATCCAACAAAGACCTGATATCTGACTGTTTGATCTACTTCTGAACATCCTGAAGTTTTTGTCTCCTTCCACAAAAATATTTTGTCGTCTCCATTGGACCAGAAATGCTTCGGTCAGGTTGCACATAAGCACCAATGCATCAGTGGGAAGTCTGCAGCATAATTACAAACTGCTGTCGACCTGCAGCTGCATCACAACCTGCCCTTTGGATTGGCAGTAGATTTTCTTTCATGTATGTAACAAGTGAAGTATCTAAATGATTCTCTTTAACCTTTTGCTCTGTGCAGGGCTGAGGAACGTGGACTGTAATTAGCTTTATGGGAGAAACTGAGGAGACGTGTTAATACACTGCTGTCACGGTCACACATGACATGCATGAAGACGAACCCAGGGGTTGTGACTGTGCTGCACGTCTGATGCTGTGTGTGTGTGTGTGTTGTACATATATCTGCACATACTTAGCAGATGATGCAACAAATCCAGAGTGTGTTTACATACGTGCGTATTGTGTGCGCCGGTGGAAATGTGAACGATCATCGCAGTGTGATGCAGCACCTCCAATGTATCCATCTCCTAAAATGGGACAAATGCATGAGCAAGAGATGAAGTCACTTAATTTAGTTGTTGGCAATGGCATCAGGAAACATTGACCTTTCGTTGGTTCCTTGAGGCCATGAAGTGAGTCACATGACAGCCGGATATTTACAGTGCCTCTCGTCACTGGCCCTGTCAAATCACGGCACACTTCACTGAAGCCTCGTGGGCCCGGGGCTGGACTTCAGCAGACAGATACATAGGTGTTTTTTTCCGTCTTTTGGCCCGAGCTCATCGCAGCCCCGAATAACATGAGAACACGAGGGCATTAGGGGACATGCATGTGCTGGTGTGTTTGTACCAGCTGGTGTGAGTGTGTTTTAACACAAAAAAAGCAGGAGGGAGCGAGTGAGGCATACAAAGGGAGACGCAGACTGTCTGCAGGACCAATGAATTTCAGGCCAATTTATCTTATGAATGAGCCTCTGGAGGGCATTCCTCCCCAGACAACTCCATGAATTGTACAACAAATAAAACTGTACTTCTGGACCCACGTCTCGCACAAGACAATGTCTGGAGTCCTCAGAAAGCATTTTCAGTCTCACTGTTTCATCTGGGAGATTCCTCCAGAAACAGGAAATGCACGGATCAAATGTGACATGCATCAGAGTTGTGATGGATCCACTCTCCACCGTCATTTGTCTTTGTACCTTCACCCTGTCCCAGGCCACAGACACACTGCAGATCTTACAATCTGACGTGCCTCTACTGTTTTGTTTCCAAGGCTGAACTTGTTGGCAGTTTTTCATACTGGTACAACCAAATGGCAGCAATAAGGAGAGAAATAAATAGAGCAGCACTATTTTTATTTCCTCTTCTGGTGGATGTGAGCACATGTCCAAGAAATAAAACTGATCATTCAGTGTGGATGAGATGCTTTCCTCTCTTACATCCCTACATTATGTTGTAGACTGATTACACTGTGACCAGTAATCTCACCTGTTGCAGCTTTAATGCTCACAGTGTGTTGCAGATTAGCAGGATCAGGAAACACTGGGACAAATATCAGCTGATACACAATAACTTCACAGAGAGGAGTCTGCATCATGTAGCTGCTCTGTGGAGCTGTGGTGTCACGTCTCACATCACACTACAATGATGACCATGACCTGCTTGTTAGTACCAGTGACGTGTGGTGAGGGTCACGGCTGCTGAGGCACTGACTTCATTACAATCAGATTTACAAACATCTGAACCTACAGAGCAGCTTTTTCACCATGTGATTAGCAGCAGTTAACGGGTAATGTTTAAAATCTCATATCAGCTTCTTTACACAAACAAACTGTGAAACACAAAAGCACATTGAACTAAAAAAACAAAACAAAAAAACGTTATTATGGTCTTACCTTAACCGAAAATAAGTGGATGACTGCACCTGACTTGCTAACTGCAGATCGTAGCTTCCTGTCACTTATTCTGCAGCCGAGGAGTCGCAACACGGCTCCCTGGGATCACTACTGCCCCCTACCGTGAGACAGGAGAACTGCTGCTTCACCTGCTGCCTCTTCGCAGCCGTTTTATGATTGTTCAGCACAAGAAACACGTTACATACAAAAAACTACTGTACATTATATACATCAGGTAAACCTTGGAAGTTTAGCTCATGTAGCAAAAGTGCTGGAACATTTTAATAGCGACAAACAGAGAGAGACCAACACGGTCTCACCGCATCACGTGCCAGCACAGTTAGCGAGTCATTGCGCAATCCACGGTGAGGCTCAGCTGCTGCTGCTCACTGCACGTGTCTCCTCACAATATAAACGGTAAATGTGAAAATTCAGCGATTTTGACTAAAAATGATCTAAAACTGGCGAAGTTAAATGGAAAAAAAAATTATAGTACAATCACTGGATACATTTAACCATTTAATGTAAACAAATTCATTTCGCCTTGAATTTGACTAGCTTACTTTGATTCATTTATCTCGCCTGAAATCGCCTGAGATAAATGAATCAAAGTAAGCTATATAACCATTTATTTTATTTTATTTCCATCATGACGGGTGAGTCACAGCCTCCTCTACCTCCCCTGACTGCACCTCACTGATGTTAACAGTGGTAATAGCATGTTGAGGCTTCTGAGACTCACATTAGTTTTTCAGGTATTTGATCATTAACCACCAAACACATGCACTTCTGCAGAAGATCTGAAATATCAATGAACAAAACTGAATCTTCAAAACGACCTTGTTCTCAGTGTGTTTACCACAGACTCTTTATAGAAATGGAAGAAGTGAGTGGGGGTCAAATATGAAGCAAAAGCTTCAAAAAGGTCCAACACACAAAACTGTCTCCATGGCTTCACTTCACAAATCCTCATTTTCAATCCTGAAATATTCAGTCACTGTTTATTCCACACGTCATTCTGATGTCATCAGATAAAGTTCATTCTTCTGCTCAGAGATCAGGTGGGAGGAGTTAGGGGCGGGGTTAGTCTGATTGACAGGTGGTTCATCAGGGAAAAAAGTAGATATTAGTCTTCAGAAACAGGAAGATTTAGGGGCGTGGTCAGCTGGATCAACAGGCCTGGTCTCCAATCAGAGCAGAGCTGAACTCCAGTCTCATCCTCATTGGACAGTGTCCTCAGGTTCAAGGGTCAGACCCGCCTCCTCACTCCTCCTTTCATATCCAAATATGGTCACTTCCTGCTCCAAACGTCCAACATGGCCACGTTCAGATGCAGAACTCTTGGTTACAGAGGGTGACATCACACTCTCTTCATCAGTGTTTACAGAGGAATCAGAGGAGCTCCAGCATCAGCAACACATCATGTAAAAGCCTCTGGTCTCATTTTATTTCCCTATTAAACATTAAAAGTTAAACATGTCTGATCAAACACATCCTTATCTTGTTACAGTTTTACCTCCTCACATGATAAACATGTTTGTTTTATTTTCAGAATTACACTCCTGTTTAATTCTCTGTTTTCATAAAATCATAAAACTCTGCACATTACTTTTGCACATTTCAATAACTACACTCGGTTTTTGCACTTTTAATAATTGCACATCAGGGTATTTATTAGCTGTTGCTTGTTTTTGTTCATGTTTCCTATTGTTTGCATAATTTTTATTGTATTCTTATTTTATTTTTACAGTACATATCTATCTATCTATCTATCTATCTATCTATCTGAATGAACATAAGCAAATATTATTAATAAAAAATCACCAACAGTTTAATGGTGCCAAACGCTCCATTCTGTTCATGTTGTATTTTGTCGTTCACACCACAGTGACGCTCGTTAATGAGTGAGATTTCAACATGCATTTTACATTACACTGTAATGACAAGATATGCAGACTGTTATATAACGTGTGACTGTTCTCCCCCTTTAATCTTTCATTATGCAATAAGGAACTTCCCAATCCTCTGCTTTGTTTCCAGAGCTGTCAGTAAACAGGATTCACACAAACACTCCACATATTATTTCAAAAGGCCTGATTGTGACAGTTCAGTTTCCTTTGTCTCCATCTACATTTAAATATCAAGTCAGAGTTTTATTAGTGCAATATAATTACTCTGTAAAGTGAAGGATGTGTTTTAAAATGATACAAAATCACTGGACATATTTGGATTTGATTTCTCACTCGTTTTATATTTCATATATTTAAAGGTAAAAGATTATTTTCACTATGATTTTTGTAGCATCTCTACCGTGCTGCTCCAGATTCCCGCTGCAGGATGGTGGTGCTGGAGCTTTTATTTAGTTCAGAAAGACAGTCTCAAAGTGGGCTGGTAACAACTTGGAAGAGTGAAAATTGTGACCCGGTTTCTCTCAATACATCCTCAGCAGAGCGAACTTTTAGATTTAATAATGCTGAAGTTCCACCGCCGTTCATTTTACTTAGGAATGTCTGAAACATTGTCAGAAACCCTGAGGGCCTTGGATTCCATTTCAGAGAGCAGCTATTTGAGGCGAGGAGGAGACGCAGCGACACTGACAAATCCAAAATGGGTGTGTGTGCACGCAGGGAGAATTTTACAAAGACAAGACAGAAAACTCTTGTTATTTGCTGCACTTATAAAGGATTAAAAATAAAATGTCTTGGCTTCAGCGCTTACCTTTTAACCCTTGTGGTTTTGTGCCACTCTCTCTTTTTTGTTCTCGCTGTATGAGTGAAAATAACTTTGATTTTTGCTCTTAAAGCTTAAATGTGACAAAATGCAGAAATCACCATAAAGCACACTCACAGTTCAAATATATTAAAAAACAAACATATTTATTGTGCATTTGTTTTGCAGCGTGTTGTTGAGCATAATCAGCTCCTTTAATCTGAGCTCAGTTACAGACAGAGGATCAAACTGAACTGAAACTGCAACAACACATAGTCTGTGTAGCAGTTGTATGTTTTACAGCTTCATGTTTGCAGGAGTGCAGTGCTGACGTGCACAATCCTGTCTGCACTCAGATCTCTTACATCTTTGTTTCCTTTGTTGCAATTTGATACAAACTTTGCATCAGTTAACTTCAACATTTTTAGTTGTTGTTGCAGTTGCAGGTCATCAGCTGATCTGTTGGTGGTTGGTCTTATATTCAACGAGAGGTTTGTGTTTCTTTTTTGAATTACTGTGACATGATGTGTTGTTGTTTCACCAGGATCATAGATGCACGGACACAAAAAAACTACATTGTAGACGTAGGTGTGTAGTTCACCAAACTTTACTGGGATTTTATTTTATTTATTTATTTATGTGAAAAATCTGGTGTTTATTTTCCCAACATTTCCAGAGCAAAGCGTGTTGGATGATAAATCTCCAGACAAACACTTTGACGCTCTTTTCGCCGCCACGTAGCAGAAACACATTTTCTTTCTTGCTTGAAGGGAACTTCAGCTGCC
>OOFC01006967.1:2347-26723 GCA_900323345.1 Pseudochromis fuscus
TGGATACCAACCAAAGGTGGGAAGTCGCTTAATGCACAGAATCTGATGTATTACCCATTCTTGGATCATGGTTAAACATGCTGCTGGCTTTGTTCTGTTTGAGTGTGTGTGTGTGTGTGTGTGTGTGTGTGTGTGTGTGTGGGGTTGGTTGCCAGATGGATTTGCATGAGTTTTTGCTCTCTACCTTTTTGCAGCTGTTGTCTACATGTACAAATGACCATGTGTTTATATATAGCAGAACCATCTGTACTACATGTAATTCAGCCCTGGTTACATTTCATTCAGAGCTGTAGCGTGACAACATGCTAACACTACATGCTAACACTACATGAATCAGTGAAACATTTCTACAGGATCCACAGGAAGTTTGATATCACTCCACAACACCTGTGTTTTTAACATCAAGGATTTGTTAGTCAAGTAGCTACAGGGCTAGCTGTATCCTGTTTTCATGCTAAGCTAGGCTAACCTACTGTATTTTCCTATTATTGAGCACACCTGTCTATAAGCCGCTATTGAATTTATTTGAACAGTTTCATGTGGTCCACTCTGACCGGGTCTGATGTGACGACGCTAAATGTATCGGCGGCATGGAGCTTGCTAGCTTGTAAAAAGCTAACGAGCTTCATGCCGTCGATACATGAGAAACGCCGGTGTTTAAGTTCAAAGCGTCGGAAAAAAGTAGCGACTTCCGGAAAATACGGTAGCTTGAAAGTAGAGCAGTACAGCTTTTAGTAAGGTGGTAGAAAAGGGTAATTCCCAAAATACTTTCATTAGTCAGAATCTTCAGTGACATGAAGATGCTAGTTTGGATGTTTGTTGACTCGTCGGCCATATTGGAAATTTACTTGTTAATGGGTGTAATTGTTATTCTTCCTTTACTGATTTCTACAATTAATTACAAATATTTTAGATAATAATTATAAAAAGAAAGAAAGAAAGAAAAAGAAACATTTTGGATTATTTGAAATATAATTTCTGCAAAAAATCTAAATCTGAACAGTGAAGATAGTTTTACAGATTCTTAAATTAACATTTTAGTTAGTAAAATCTTTCTCTGTGCTGCTCATTCTGACTGAATAAATGTTAAAAAGACTTTTCTTGCTTCTCAAATATAATTAACAAATGGGTAATATTTTATTTGGAGGAGACAGTTTAGCACCACTTCTCTGGGCTTTGATTGTCATTATTTATAAGATGTAAAACACCAAAGAGAGACTGATGTGAGACTGTTTGAATAAAAGAGACATCCTCAGTGTTTGAATGTGCATGTGTGGACGTTATATGTCATTATCAGTGAGGCCATTGTTCCCTGAAGGTGTAAAATATTGATAACATGGCCGCCTGCCATAAAATGTCACCGACCAAAACGGCTCTGCAATAACCTGCACATTGCACCGGACCCTTCATTTGCATGAAAAAAGAGGAAGGTGACGAGTGTGTGTGTTTAACATGAACTCACACACACACACACACCAGTACACACACAGTAGTGAGTGTGGAGAGTCTCATGTATATTGCAGCTTCCCAGCAGCTATATATGCAGAAGTCTACACATAAATGTTTTATTAGGATCGTAATTGACAATCCCAAAAGGAGATTATTGTATCGAATAGTCAGAATGCATTCCCGGCCAGATCTCACAGGGCACGGACTGCACCCTCCATACTGATGAGATTTACTAAGTTTTCCCTCCTCCTCTTCCTCCTCCTCCTCCTCCTCCTCTTCTTCTTTCATTGCACAGAAATCAGGCTTTTTGTATTTTTCAGCTTTAAGGGATAATTCCTTGTAAAGCTCAATAGAAGGAAATGAAAAGCGTTTGCGTTCCATTAAACTCAATAATCTGAAAAACCACATTTTCCTCTGGTGATTTGCTCTGTGCTGTACAATAGGTATGAAAGAAAAGTATATCCATTAAAACTGGACACCTGCCATCTTTCTTTTTCTGTCTGTAATTCAGGTTTGATTCCTTTTTAATTACCGTATTTTCTGGACTATTGAGCACACCTGTCTATAAGCTGCTATTGGATTTATTCAAATAGTTTCATGTGGTCCACTCTGACCGGGTCTGATGTGACGACGCTAAATGTATCGGCGGCATGGAGCTTGCTAGCTTGTAAAAAGCTAACGAGCTTCGTGCCGCTGATACATAAGAAACACGGGTTTTTTTTTCAGAAAAAAGTAGCGGCTTATAGTCCAGAAAATACGGTAGTTGGATGCTAAAGATGTGACTTTGTCCTGTTGTTTTGAAGTTATAGCCAGAATCTTTACACCCGACAGGATTTCAAAGGGAGTGTTCAACGCCACCAAACCATTAGCATAATACCTCAGCATCCACTTTTCTATTAGCATAATACAAATATGTAAAACACAACACAAACAGTCAGAGCTGAGATTAGTTCACCAAGGTCAAATGCAATCTCCTGAATCCTGTATAAACTGGGGGCTGACAGTGTGTTTAATCTATGATACGTACAGAGATGGGTTTCCAGAGGTAATTTGTGTTATCTGTTTTCTGCTGATAGATGATGGATGAGTCGGAGGCCTGCTCGCTGCCCGGTGGCTTGGCCAGCGTGAAGAGGCAGTTTGAGAACCAGGAGTTTTCCTCCTCCTCCTCCCAGTCCACCGTCACCCAGATTCATTACCAGCAGAGATCAGTGCAGGTGAGGCTTTAATCACGGTGAGCAAGTTGTCTCCAATTACCATGAAGCTATACATGTTTGATATTACAGTTTGTACGTTTAATTAGTTTGAGGAATGAAGGTTATTGGCAGTTTTTGCAAGATTTATATGAGCAGATTGATCCTAGGAGATAGTTAGCTTAGCTTAGCATAGCATTTACACTGGGAATGGCTGACAAAGGTAGCGTGGCTCTGTCCATTGTATCAAAACACATCAGTGTCGGGAAAGTTACACACTAAACGAAATACACTATATATTACTCTAGTTACTTTACAATATCACTGTCTCTGAATTGTAATGCATTACACTACTTCTGCTTTACTTTTGAGTTACCTTCACGTTCCCCCGAAAGAAATGCACAGTCTGTAGTTTTTATGCTCAGTTTACTTTAGCAGAGAGAGAGACAGTATATCAACAAAAAATCCATAAATAATGTCATCATGTGAAGGCTATAAATATATTTACATTCGACCGAGCAATCTGATTGGTTAATTAGACATATTCTCCACTGAGCAGGACAGCACGGCAGCCTGTGCTCCAATAAAAAATACCTCATCACTGAAAATATTCCTCTGCTGATCTAATTGAATCTGTGTGGTTTCCATGGCAAACTTTCATTGCAGATAAAGATCAGCTGAGTCGTTGTCACGGCACCGGTTAGCTTACAAATGATGGAGATGTCGGCATAAGAAAAACTATCAGTTTAATGTATTTTTTCTGTGGATATTGGAGTTACAACCAGCAAATCAGTTTTGTGTTGCTGTGTGTTTTATTCATTCAGTTCTGGAAAATCCTGATGTGTAGAAAACATCAGTCCTCTGGTTGGTCGACAGGGACTAGTTAACATCAGATCTCATGTATTTTGAGAGTGAAATATCCACAGTATGAATACATTTTCATTATACATTTAATTTGTTGGTAATAGTTGTATAATCACATTATTACATGTGAGGGTGTTTGACTGTCATTATTGTCATAAAAAGTTATTTACAGAGATGTACTTATTGGTTTAGTAGTTTTCAGGATATAACTTCTTCAGCAGTATTTTACTAGCTAGCTGTCTGTTTACCTTTGCTTTCAGTGTGTGTGTGTGTGTGTTATGCTAAGCTAACTCCAGCTTAGCTTCATATTGGTACAGACGTGGTGTCAGTCTTCTCATCAAAGACAAACTATGAAGGTTACAGTTTACTGGACGTTGTAACATGATGAGATTTGCTCCTTGGTTACTGAGGACCATGATCTGAAATCAAACGTCAGACATGCAGATAATGCAGGAGCGACTATGACTCAGCGAGTATTGTACGGTGGTACATTGTGGTGGTCCACATGTTGAAGTGTCCTTGAGCAAGACACTGAGCCATAAGTTGTTGGCGATGCTAGCTAGTGCTTTACATCGTAGCTTTGTTTCCATTGGTGTGAGTGTGTGAATGGTACATTGTAAAGCAAAGGTAAAAGGTGGTATATAAGTGCACTCTGTTTACCACATAGCAATGCTGCTGTACTCCTAATGACAAATACCAACGTTTCATGCACAAAGCATTGATCTTTCAGCATAACCAGTAAACAACTGTCTCATAACGGCAGAGGAAAATACTGCCTCTGACGAACTTATGTGACATTATCACCAGGTATTGAGTCTGCAGCTTTTCCTTAGACAGTGAATAGTTGGAGATGGTGAAGATGGCAGATAAATGGGACATTTTTCTTCCCCCTCGTTCAAGTCACCGGGACTCTGAAGACAGAGCGCCGCTGTCCTTTCTGCTCACGAGCGGCGTGTAAAATGAACGGATGATTTACATTCTACTGTAGCTCTTTGCTGGAGAAACCTGGCTGGTATGGCTGCGGCGCTCTGGCAGGTCAAATCAAAGAGGGCACCTTGAACTTTGCTCGTCTGTGGGGCTCTGTCACCGGGTGCGTGAGGAAAATGCCAGAACGAGTTAGCGGCAGCCTGGGACAGGGGCCCGGATCTCAGCGAAGTAAAGTCAGATCCTGTCCCTCCTCGCGTCCTCCCCATCTGCTCGTTCAGGCGGGAGGAGCAGGGCGGACTCCTCCAGCATTTAGCTGAATGCTAAATTTTACATGGGGTTCATGAGGGGAAACGTCTGAGTCTGTTTGATCAACTTATTGCTTCCCTGCAGTAACAGCAAAACCACTTTCCCCTCCAGTTTTTTGTGCAGGTGTAACATCCAAACTGTGTTTTACATCAGGAAAGGATATTATTATACTGACATAAGTGGTTTCTGTAGTACAGTGCACCCCCACCCTCCATGTGTCTTTCATGTTAACAGCAGAAGATACAAGCTCAAATATCATATTTCTCTTTCATCTCCTTCAAATTGCATGAATCTCAGCGGAGGAAGCGGCTGATGCAGTTTTGTACGGTTTTTGTAATCTATTGCTGTTTCTCCCCGACGCTGAAATCCTCCTTTAGCGAAATCCTAACTCAGTCGCTCCCTGGGAAGCAGCTCGGTAATGGAAAAACATTTGTTACCGGCCACAGAGGGGTTTTATTAAGCTGTTTCACAATATAAAAATTACTTACTCTCCCGCTGTTTCTTACAGCTCGCAGTCATGAGGTGATAAAACCCTGTTGTGTGTCTTTGTGTGTGTGAGAGTGTGTCTCATTTCTCTGTTTGACAGGAGATGTCCAGCTCCTCCGAGGTGATGCTGAGGAGCAGTATCAAAGAGGTCGTCCCCACCACGACCCTCTCTCGACAAGAGGTATCTGTCACCATCTGTGCGGCGGCATCTCGCCACAAACACACAGTCTTTATTATTATTATTATTATTATTATTTCATAACTTAATGTTGGCCTTTTGTGAAAATGAGCATTTTACTCCTCGCTGATTGAAAACAGTTGGAGGCTGCAGTGCGGTTGCCAACACGCTGATGATTTGCCACCATCTTTTCACAGGTGATCCATGATCAAAGAGTCCACCATAACAATGTGGCCGCCAGTTACGGGGACCATTACAATGAAACAGGTTATTCCGCTCATGCTTTTTATATTGTAATTTGTACGATTTTATCACAGCACTGCTTGTGTCCTGTATATTAATGATTGTTCCCACTACCGGCTGAATAAGGGATGAGCTATGAAAATGAGTCGGAGCGCAGATGATTTTCTATTCAGTGCAGTGCAGCAAATCTAATCAGGGCAAAGTCAGGAAGGTAAAATATTGGAAAGTGGAAATTGGGCAATCACCGCTGCATGGTTTCAGAAAATGAAAACTACTCAGGTTTTTAATGAAATGATTTATTTCTCTTTCCAATCCCCCTGAGCTCCCTCACTGCGAATGACTTAATGAGGCAGCCTTCTTCTCGTGTCTAATTCAGTTATGCTTGTCGGAGGAGAGGACCTACCAAAGGTTTCCACTCAGGCTTTGAAGCAGCAGTATGAAAAAACCATTGAGGAAGCTGCACCAGCCAAGGAAATTAAGGTAATGATGCTGCCTGTTTATCTAAATAGATGATCGTTTGGGTTTTATTTTTTCATGAGGTATGAGTATGAAGATGAGGCCGCATCATGAAACTATCAAAAGGAAATTGGCCGTGCCATGAGATGATGGAGAGGAAATTGGATTGGATGGAAGACCACATGCCATTACACAGCTGAAGTGTAAACTTTTTGTCTGCAGTTCAATAAATACTTCAAACATGCATAACTGGAACTGTCTGGGTTTGACAGATTTAACTTGTTATTGCTTTTTGCTTCTAGCTTCAGAAAAGAAATTTGACAATCGATACAACTTTTCCAGTAATTACTTCTTGTTGTAAATTTATACTTCACTTCTTAAATTTCTCTCAAATCTGCCACTTTCTCTGCTTTTAATGACACAAAATGATTTCATTTTTCTACCCTCACTGTCACAAACTACTTACAAACCACAGGTTGATGTGGATTTCAACCAGTTTCAGTGGGGACCAGTAAACCAGTCCTCCAAGACCTCAGCTATGACAAGCTATGACACCTCCTCCACTGTGAAGACTGCTTCATCAGTAGCATCTGCCTCATCGGTGGCGTACGAGGCGACGGAGTATTTCCCTCCCCCTCCCTCCAACCTGCTGCAGGCGTCACAGGAAATCTCTGAGTGCAGCTCCCAGCTTCAGGACGCCGCCGCCCAGCAGAAGCAGGCTGTTAATAAGGAGCAGTACTTTAAACACAAGAGCATGGCTGAGCTGAAGCGCCTCTACAAGCACATACATCCCGAGGTGCGCAAGAACCTGGAGGCCGACTTCTTGAGTCAGCTCACCGAAGCAGAAAGAGCTGAATTGGACACCAAGGAACTTGTGGGTGAGGTGCAGCAGGCGTGTTATATGTTTGAAAATGACGGCAACGGCTCGAGTAAGTGTTCGAGCCCCGACAGAGAAGACGTGGAGTGGGATGAGATCCTTAAAGGTGAAGTGCAGTCCATGCGCTGGATGTTTGAAAACAAGCCACTGGATACGATCAAAGACGATACACCTGATGAGGACGAGGTGAAGAACATCGCCCAGCAAGAAATCATAGCGGGGAAAGATGTCAGATACACAGCCTGGATGTTCGAGACTCAGCCCATGGACGCTCTGGGGACAGAGACGACTGACACGACCGAGCAGTCACAGAAACAGACTGAACTCGCCAGGGGAGATGTCCGAACTGCAACGTGGCTTTTTGAAACCCAGCCGCTCGATTATCTCAACAAGATCTACCAAGAAGACGAGCAGGAGACAAATGTCATCGTCAACAAAGACATCACCGGCGGAGATGTCAAAACTGCAAGATATCTGTTTGAGACCCAGCATTTGGACTCTCTGGGTAAAACAGAAACCATCGAGGAGAGCCACTTCCTGAACCTGAAGTCTGAGCTGGAGGAGATCAAAGGGGAAGTGAAGACCACCACGCGCAGGTTTGAGACGCTGCCCATGTGCGTCATCAGGGGGGATTCAGGGGAGATGCTGGAGATCACCACCATCCGCAGGGAGGAGACTGAGAAAGGAGACGTGAAAACATCTCGCTGGATGTTTGAAACCCAGCCTCTGGATATGATCAATAAAGACCCTGCAAAAGTAAAGCTGATCTGTGGTATTTCCATGGAGGACAACACTCAAGGTGGCGTGAACAAAGGTCGATGGCTTTTCGAGACAAAGACTCTCGACGCCATTAAGGACGAGGAGTGGGAGGGCTCCAGGAAGCAGAGGGAAGAAATAATTGGAGCTGATGTGAGGCAGCATTGTCTTGTCTTTGAGACTCAGCCCATGGATACTCTAAAAGATAATGCCAACGCTCGACCTTTACCCTCCGAGGAGATTGTGGGAGGTGATGTTCGATTAGCCAAACATCGGTTTGAAACGGTGCCCATGGAAGATCTGAAGGAGCTGCAGGAAGTGGGAAAACTGAAGAAAATGGTTGCATCTGAAGAGGAAAAGGGCGACGTGAGACATCAGAAGTGGGTATTTGAAAGCCAGCCACTGGAGAATATAAGAGAGGAGAAGAAGGAGGTTACAAAAACTGTCAACATTCAAGCCCTTGACAAAGGAGATGTGACAAACTATAAAGAAAAGTTTGAAACTATGGATTTAAGTAAGTGTGAAGGAACACAGAGAATTCAAGTGGAAGGTGTCACAAGTGGATCTGTCAAATCCAATCGAGTTCTGTTTGAATCCACCCCGATGTACGCCATGCAGGACAGCGCTGGCCATTACCATGAGGTGAGGACAGTGAGGCGTGAGGAGATTGTGAAGGGAGACGTGCGCAGCTGCAGGTGGATGTTTGAAACTCGTCCTATTGATGAGTTTGATGAGAGCATCAATAAGTTTCAGATTATTAAAGGCATTTCCAAGCAGGAAATGGAGTCAGGGGATGTTAAAACAGCCAAGTGGCTGTTTGAAACTCAACCACTTGACACCATTAAATTCTTCAGTAATGTTGAGGATGAAGAGCATAAAACTAAAGAGGATATTGAAATTGAGAGAGGGGATGTAAAGACTTGCCGGTGGCTGTTTGAGACTCAACCGATGGATGTTCTGTATGAAAAGGTGGAAAGGACTGAGGCTGGTGTTGAAGATGTGAAAAAAGGTGACGTGAAAACGTGCACCTGGTTGTTCGAAACTCAAACACTTGACAACATACGTGACCACTCAGAGACAGAGTCTGAGACCATCCTGAAAACCTGCACTGTCCAGCAAGAGGACATCCACGGGAAAGACGTCCGACTGGCTCGCTTCCTGTTTGAAACCGAGAATCTTGAAAACATCACGGGTGAAGACAGCAGCTCTTTCCGGAGGGTCACAGAAATCGACATCCAGTCAGGTGACGTCTCCAGGATGAAGTTCATTTTCGAGAATCGCTCCTCGGACATCATGAGCTCCACGTCTGAGGAAACGATGCAGAGGCTGAAGACGCAGCAGGCCGAGGACATCCAGAGGGGAAACGTGGTCAACTGCACCTGGAAGTTTGAGAACCAGCCAATCGATGCCATTCGCGACGAAACCACAGACGTGAAAGAAATTCGCACGGTGACCGACGTCCAGGGGGGCGACGTCGACAAAAGCCGCTTCATTTTTGAGACGTACTCTCTGGACCAAATAAAAGAGGAGACTGACATCTCCAAACTCACAAGTATCTTCAGAGATGAAGTAGAGAGGGGAGATGTGAAAAACTACACCATGATGTTTGAAACTCAGCCGCTGTATGCAATCCGTGACAAGGACGGCCATTACCATGAAGTGACGACGGTTACGAAAGAAGAAATCATGAGAGGGGATGTGGTGGGGGCCCGGTGGCTGTTTGAGACAAAGCCTCTGGATTCAATTAGAGATTCGGAGGAGGTCTACGTTATTAAAGCTGTAACCGAGGAGGGCATCAACAAAGGAGACGTTAGCTCTGCCAGGTGGAGGTTTGAAACACAACCTCTGGATGAAATTACAGAGGAAATAAAAGTGAAGCCGAAGACAGTTGCAGATATCCAAGGCGGGGATGTGAAGACAAACAAGCAGCGATTTGAAACTGATGAGATGACTCATAAGTACATCAGAACCGTTAGTGTGAGTGAAATCCAAAAAGGCGATGTCAGGTCTGCCACTTGGATGTTTGAAACCCACACAATTGATGAGATCCGTGGTGATGGCTCTGAGTATGATGGCATGGAGAGAGTGACAAAGGAAGAAGTAATGAAAGGGGATGTCAAGCAGTCTGTGTGGCTCTTTGAGAAGCAGCCTCTAGACAGTATCAAAGAGACTGATGGCACAGAGCTTGTAGTGACAAAGGAGGAAATCCCACAGGCCGATGTGAAGACGACAACATGGCTATTTGAAACCACTCCATTTCACGAATTCAACGAGAGCAGCGTGGAGAAGACAGAAATAATAGGGAAAAGTATCAAAGAGACACTTGAGGAACTGTACTGTCAGAAAATGGTGGACTCGCAGGGTATTTTAATTGAGACGGATGAGATTGGTGATGTCCGCATGGCGAAGTACAAACTAATGAACCAGGAGGCGCCGCAAATCCAAAGAGAGGAGATTATTAGAGGGGATCTGAGCAACATAATGATGAACCTCTTGAACCGCGGGGACACCACAGAAAGGGCCATAACTATTGACAAGGAGGAGCGAGGGAACATCAACACAACAGTGAAGCAGCTGTTCAACCAGGAAAAGGGAATCAATGTGGAGAAAGAAGAAATTATCCGCGGGGACATCCAGGAGGCCATGAACAGCCTCCTCAAGACTGAAGGCTCGTCCAAGCGTGGTATTCTGATTCAAGAGGACGAGAAAGGAGACGTGAGGATGACAATCTATTCTCTGTTAAATAAAGGGGAGAGAGCCAGCATGGAGAGGGAGGATATAATTCAGGGGAATGTCAGCAAAACTCTTCATCGCCTTCTTTCCAACTCCGGTGACGAAGACTCGAAGAAAATCAGGGTTGGGGACACAGAAAGGGGTAATGTCAGTTTTTACTCCACCTGCATTGAATCTGGAGCTTTGGATTACCTGAAGCAGCTTCAATATGAAGCCGGTGAAGACCAGGAGAAGGTACAAAAGGAGCGTATCATCGGCGGCGACATCGTAGAGGCCAAAATCCAGCTGCGAAAGAATCAGCAGCAGATTGGTCGCACGATTGCAGAGGATGATATACTTCCCGGTGATGTGCACAGCAACGTTAAAGTCTTCATGACGGAGCCTACTGTTACCTACAGAAACCTTGAGAAACAGGACATTGTTAAAGGTGACCTCAGTGCAGCCCTGGATTCACTCAGCCAAGCCATCAATCAGAAAGTGGTCATAGAAAAAGAGGAGGTGGTGAAAGGAGACATACCCACCACTCTGAAGTCTCTGGAGGAGGCCCAGCATCAAGCCAAAGAAATGGAGAAGCCTGAAATCGTCAGGGGAGACATCAGAGGTGCTCTGGAGTCGCTGGAGAAATCAGCATCCACTAAAACGGAAGCAACTGTTGAGGATTTAGTGCCAGGTGATATCAAAGGGACCCTGAAGTCCCTGGAGGAGGCGAAGCAAGCGGTGAAAGAGGTGGAAAAAGAGGAGATTGTCAAAGGAGACATTCACACCGCCATGCAAAGTTTACACGAAGCATCAAGCGAGAAAAAGATTTACCAGCATCAAGTGAGCGAGCAAGGCGACGTTAAAGCCACCATCCAGCTCCTGCTGGAGCCGACAACCTCTCCGAGACTGCAACGCAGGGGCAGCATCGAGGGAGACGTGAAAACATCCATCAAATCTCTGTACGAAGGGCAGGAAGCAACGCAGGTGGAAAAAGAAGAGGTGTTGAAAGGAGACGTGCAGGGGACGATAAAGTGTCTGATGCAAAGAAAGCAGTACTCCAGCCCAAAACGTATGCATCCTGCAAAGAAAGCGAAGGCTCCCATGAAAAACCCATTAACTGTAAAGCAAGTGGAGCATGAATGCTTACATGAGGCAAAGAGCGAGAGTGTGTCTGTCAATCCAGCCCCCACTGTGAAAAACCTCCCTCAGAGTGGTGAGTCACAGAAGCACACACAGCGGCACCACGAAGGCAAATCAGTGAAAACACAGGTAATAACCCAAGAGGACCACTCTGCTGCTGTAGCCAAAACAGACAATCCTGCTGGGGCCTCTCAGCAGAGGAGCATGAAAGAGCCGACACAGAAAGCACTGCCCCCACAGAAAATACAAGCTCCTAAGCCTATTATGATAAAGAATAAACAAAAGACTTCTAATGATCAAACAGAGACGAAAGCAGCTGATGTGAATGTGATGAAAGAGGTGCAAAGCACATCACAGACCAACGTTTCAAACAAGCAAATCTGCGAGACGAAGACAATCAAACAGGTGCAGACAACAGTGACGGAGAAAACTGTCATTCAGAAGCAAACCGAGCAAATGTCTCAAAAGCAAACGGAGAATAAAGCTGTCACACAAAAGCAGAGCATCAAAAATCTCAAGGTCGATCACCGTAACCTTGACGCGAAAGGGAAAGGTGTGATCAAAAAGGTGAAGCCGGAGATCCACTTCCCGCCTCCTCCCTCGTCACCACCTCCACCTTCAGAGTCTGAGCTCTCCCTGCCTCCACCTCCATCGCCTGTATTAGAGAGCCCAGTATCCCCCACATCCCGCCCGTCCATCATGAGGCAGGACAGTGACCTCCCGCCGCCGCCGCCACCACCTCCAATAGAGTGCACAAAGTCAGAGCCTGAGTTTTTCCCTCCTCCTCCTCCGCCGCCGCCTCCACCTTCAGTGAGCGGACAAGATTTTCTCCCACCACCTCCCTCGCAGCAGGAGCTTAACGCCATGCCTCAGCCGCCCCCTGCGAAGCCGGGAAAGCCCATCGGCAAACCTTTATTCAAAATACCCAAGCAACCAGAACCACCGAAGCAGCCCATACAGGTGAAACCCAAATGGCAGAAAAAACAACCCACTCCTCCACCTCCACCCCAGCTTCCTCCTGATCAAGACACATCAACAGTTGATAAGCAAGAAGCTAAAGTTCAGGACCAGCAACAAGTTGAGGTGAGCAGTCAGCCGGTGTTGCCAACAAAGATCCCGAGCATCCCGGCGGTGAAACCAGTGCAAAAACAAAGCCCACAGCCACCTAAAAAAGTCTTTGTCCCTCCCATTAAACTACCCCCACCTCCAGATCCTGCTCCAGCCCCGAAACCCAAACCCTACGCCCGCAAATTCAAAACCCCTCTCATGCTCGCAGAGGAAAGATTTCGCCAGCAGAGACTGGAGAAAGAGGAAATGGAGAAAAGTAAGGTCACTACTCCTACTTCCCCACCTCCTAATGTGCAATCAGCTGCTGCCAGCGTCCAGGAGAAAGAGGTGGAAGCAACAAAAGCAAAGACCGAAGAAGTTAAAGCTGTTGCCAAAGAAGCATCACCTACCAAGAAAACCCCTTCCCAGATTCCTTTGAGCAAACCCTTGATCTCAGTGGTAAATAAGAAACCAGCCCCTGGATCTTTGAATGTGTCTGTGGATAAAAAACATGTTTCCAGTGAGCATTGCTCGGAGAAAGTAGTTCCCTCAACTGATGTTAAAAAGGATCAAATGGCACCTAAGGCTCAGACTGTTTCTCAGTCTCATCATGACGCCACGGATACTGAAGTCCGGTCATGCTCAAGCGTGGTCACTTCTTCAGTCACGGAGCAGCAGCAGTTTATTAAGAAATCCAGCACCAGGTCTATCACTGCCACGCACAGCGCTGTCCAGGAAAATGTAAATCTTCAAAGCCAGGCTGCGGTCACATTGAAAGCTGAAGATGTAAAGAATATTAATGCGCCGCTGACACAGGAGGGAAAAATGAGTCCTTCTCAACCCACTAAAATTCCAAAGGTAACTCCGAGTTTCAAGGTGAAAACCTTTAAGATGCCGACAGAGAAGAAAGAGGAGAAATGTGACAGTTTGGGACAAAAGGAAGAAATGAAAAGTGATTTACAGCAGGAGAAAAGCAACGTGTCGCAGAAAAGTGAAACAAAAGTGAGCGTTGAAGTCAACCAGCTGACGTCAGCGAAGAGCGAGGTGAAAACAGAAGTGAAAGTAAAGGAGAAGAAAAGCCAGGTGCCCCCATCTGTGAAGGAAGCTGAAGTGGAGGCGAAGATGAAAAAGCAGGTGGAGAAAAACCAGAGCGAAGTAAAGCTGTCACCGTCGGTTACTGTTTTAATGCCTAAGGTGGCTAAGATAACATCTGCGGCAACCCATCAAGGACAAGGCCATGTTTCTGTCACCCACAGTCAGCAGAGCATGAAGGCAGAGCACATTCAAAGACACCAGGAGGTGGTTGTGACGGAGAGTGTGGTGCAGCTTCAGAAGCAAGAGGCTGTTCAGATGCAGAAGCAGCACATGAAGCTACAAGCAACAGAGACGAATAAGATGCAGATAAAGGCAGGAAAGTCAAAAGGTGAGCCTAAGGATGTGAAAACGGCCCATAAAGACGAGGCAAAGCCAGAAGAGATCTCAGATTCACAGAAATGCAATGTTATGCAGAAGCTGCTTGCTCAAATAAAAGAGCTGGAGGGCACGCCAAGCAAAATAGACTCCAACGCTGTCAGGATGATTATAAGTGAAGTCCCTGACTGGGTAATGGGCTTGGATGAGAAGAAGAATTTAAGCGAAATTGCTAAACAGCAAAGCAAGAAAAAGTTGAAAGAGATGATGGTCTATGTGCAGAAGACTGTTCAGGCAAAGCTCACACTTGTGGAGAAAACCTTGACGGTGATGGAAACAGAAGAGAAAGAGGAAAAAGAGAAAGAGGTAAAGGAAGAGCCGCCAGCACCACCGCCGGTGCTTCCTAAACCAAAGGTTTTCGGCGGGGCGAAGATCTCAAAGATCAGCATCGGCTCGTCCAAAACTGAGAGGAAGGTGGTGGAGGAGAAAAAGTCCGTTCAAGAGAGCAAAGTGCATCAGGAGCGGAGTGAGGCGGCCGATCAGAGGGTGTCCTCCCCGTTAGCCAGCATTCGCACTCCATCTCCCACTTTCATCAGTATCGAATCAAGGAGGGTCGACTCGCCGCTCAGGGTGACGCCTTCCCCTCCACCCTACAAATCAGTGGGGACACCTCCGCCTCCTCCTCGCAAGTCATACACACCCACCTTCAGCAGGGCCACGCCCTCTCCCACCCTCAGCCGCTCGGAGAAGTTGATGAAACTGAGGGATACCACCTCCAGGCTTGCCAGCGGCGCCACCCCTCCACCTCCTGTGGCCGCAGAGTTCGTCATCGCAGAGAGAGAGCGGACGTCTTCGTTCAGCGACAGGGGGACTCCCGTCGAGAGAGCCGAGCATGACCTGGTGGATGTCACAGAAATGGTGGACTCCATGATGACAGTCAAGGACAAGAAGTCTTTCTTTGAGGAGGCGCAGAAGGCTGAGGTGAACAAGATGTACATGAGGAAGGAGCCGATCGATATCCCCGAACGTCTGGGGCCCGACTCGGAGGAAACCACCGAGGCTGTCGCCATCGACCTTCTGAAGGAGGATCTCCCCAAAGTTGATTTGTCAAAGCTTGTGAACAGGTTTGAATCTCCAAAACCAAAGGTTTACACCAGAAAAGAGCCGATCGTGATAGCGGAGAGGCTGGGGAGTGATACAGAGGACGCAGAGGCCGAACCACAAACACCAAAAACCGAAGAGATCTCGACGTTCAACGTTAAAGCCATAAAGGACGTGTTCGAGACCGGAGAGCACAGTTCTCAGGCAGCCCGAGAGCTGAGGGAGCAAATCGAAAGGAGGGAACCTGAGTCGGCCCATCCCGGGGCAGCGGGTCACTCTGAAACCACATCAGTCACTGAGCAATTCTGCAGCTTCGACGACTTCGGGAACCTGACAACAGAGACGAGGAGTGAGATGCATTCTGGGAGCTCCCTGACCCGCGGTAACCCTCCGTCCTATGCAGACGTGGTGAGGGGCAGAGTTCCCACCGTTGCCGTCCCCCCCGAGGCCTCCACCGAGGAGCTGCTGAGAAACTTCCAGCAGACGTGGGCCGAGAGCCAGGGAGTCTTCCAGAACCTGGGCTTCAGCGTGACGGAGCAGAGGACCTCGCAGATCGTAACGCACCAGCAGGAAACTGTCGTGACGGGTAAACCGAGCTGCACGGCATGAGGAAACTAAACGGGCTTGACGGTGTGTTTAACATGTGTGAGGATTTGAAAGCATCAGCTGCATTGTGTGGAAAAGAAAAGAAGCATTAACGTTCCCTTTGACACTGTTATTTGTGTCTGTTTCTTTTATGTGTTTTCTTTTATTTGAAACGCTAAAACTCGGAGGAGCTCGCCGTTTAGGTACTGGCAGTTTCACACCTTTTAATATTCACAGGTTACACTTTGTCCTGTTTATTCATGCCTCTGATGTGTGAAGCTGGCAATGACGCTAACATATTGAACTAATATTTCTCATGTCTCTGTGTGTGTGATGCTGTTTGAAGCAAGAAGACGACAACACTTTGCATTTTAATTTACTTTTATTCTGCAGTGAATTCTCAAACAGACCAACCTGTGAAAACACTGAACTCATTACATTTTCAGAGCGTTTGCAGTAATTATGAAAACCTCTCTCAATCCTTCAAAGACAAACCATTTTTAGACGATTCATTACAATTCTTGCCTTGGATTTCATTTGGTTTGTTGTCACTTCCTGTTCAATTCGAGGACTTTTGGAAACAATTGTAAACAAATTATTGGGAAGTTTCCTGGAACGAGCAGGATATTTATTTTTGTTTATTTGTTGTTGGGAACATTATTTAACATCATGTATAAGAAATCTGTAATCCTGTGTCACTCATCTACATTTTATTAATCCAGCTGTAATGTCACAGGGAAATTTAAATTTAATTTTAACTAAGAAAATCTGGCAAAATCAGGATAAGTAGACGGGTCAGAAAAGACATTTTTAATTTCAGATGGACTAAAGCTACTGCATTGCACTGTTAATACAAACCAACACCTACTGTTACAGTTTGAAATGAACACCCCTGTAGTACCTCAGTGGACAGGAACTTAGGGCTTTTATTGTGAAACATTTGCACAAATGCAGCCCTGTTAGATCCCGATGTGTAACAATGACCTGAAATGTAACAAGGACCCAAATTGTTATAAAAAGAAATGTAATAAAACCTGAAAAGTAACACCTGGTTGATAATGTAACAAAAGTGCTGAACCCGAAATGCAATTTAAAAAAAAATGCAATTTAAAAAATGTAATAAAATCCAAAATGTAACAAAATCTGAGCCCAAAAAGTATAAACTTTGCTCAAAATGCCCAAAAAACTTCTTACAGTTTGGGTTTTATTACATTTTCTTATAACAATTTGGGTCATTGTTACATTTCAGGTCATTGTTACATATTGGGCTCTAACAAGGCAACTCGACATTACTCCAAACTACAGCTGGTTAACACAGTAGTACAGTATGTGTCGAAAATACTGTGATTATACAGTTAGTATTTATTTCATTAAAACAATAGAAATGTGTCTTATTCTCACCAGACTTTTATATTTCCATAACCTCCATGCTCGTGGCCAAAATCATTTTAAATTTAAAATATTTCTTTAAAAAAGATGGACTCAGGTTGTTGCCTAAACCATTTTGCTCTGGCCGCGCTCATGGATCCACAATCCCACCTCCGGTCAGGATTTGACTGAGAGGTCAACACCTCCAAGATAAATCTGAAGGGTCACGCTGTGATTAAAATAGTAAGAAAACTTATCAGGCACAAAACTCTATTTACTTTATCTGACTGTGCTGTAATTACTTTTTTAATTCTTTCTCTTCAGGCTCATAAAAATCTTTCAAATATAACCAAAAAAAGATTAGGGGGAAAATAAATTTGAATAGATTAATTGTGCAACTTTATTTAGTCTGAGATTACATGGCAGCTCTCTCCAGGAAGTGAACAGGAAACCACTGACCTGTGAATGAACACGCTGCTTCCTCTTTGCAGAAAATTCGAATTCCAGAGTCCGAGCTGTGCAGGGTTTGTCGGAAGAGGGTTTACCCCATGGAGGCGCTGATCGCAGACAAACAAAACTTCCATAAAAGCTGCTTTCGCTGTGAACACTGCAGAGGCAAACTAAGGTATGTGATGTGCTCCCTCTGCACAGTCATCCCGACTGTTTGCACCTTTTAACTTCCCTCTCTCTGTTCTTCATTAGTCTTGGCAACTACGCCTCTCTCCATGGACGAATGTACTGCAAGCCACACTACAAGCAACTGTTCAAGTCCAAAGGAAATTACGACGAGGGATTTGGACAAAAACCACACAAAGAACTCTGGAACAATAAGAACCAGCAGAATCCAGCCGTGAAATCGCCGACACCTGAGAGGAAAGTGGCGGGATCCAGATCCTCCGCGGCTCCCAGCACCGTCGCTCAGGATAACGACGCCAGCAAATCAGTGGATGAGAGCAAAAAGCCTTCGAGCAAGATTTCAGTGGTGTGGCCTCCCCAGGCAGATTCTCCAAAGAAATCCTTCGCCATCGAAGAGGAGCTGAAGTTGGTTAAGCCTTCGTGGCCCCCCAAGGAGGACTCGGCTCAGGAGGGTGACCACCTGAATCAGCCTGTGAAGTCTGCATTAAAAGAGACGAGTGTCCCCGCTGATCAGGAACAAAACGGACCGCAGGAAAATAACAAGACGACTTTCACAGAGAGGAAACCTGAAGAGAAGTCCGACGCTCCGGCCTCCCCCGGAGCAGCCGGCGAGGAGCCGGCGACTGTTACTCACACTCAGGAAGCTAAAGAGTCAAACAGCAGCTCAGAGGCTGCTGCACAAGTGGGTTCAGAAATGGACTCTGAAGTGCACCCTGGAGTGGAGGAGAAAGAACAAAGTGAGGGGAATGACGGCGGAGGCAGGGAGAGCATGAAAGTGCCGAATGAAGGGAAAAGTGCAGAGAGGGTGGAGGAAGTGAAGGTAAATGGACATGACGGGCAGGTAGAGAGTGCAGCGTTAGAGGGGGAGAGCCAGGAGGAGGGAGAGGAAGGAAATAACGACAGCATGAACAATGGGGAGGCGGTAAAGGTCACGTTAATAGATGTGGAGACAACGGCGGCACCGGCTCAGAATGCAAACTCCAACAATAATAATAATAATGATGATGATGGCGAGGGGCTGTTTGACCATGAAATCCTGCATCGAGGGCTTAACGAGGAAGAGGAGGAGGAGAACCAGCCGCTCTTCGTGACAGATACAGCTGGAGATTCCTGTAGAGAATCACAATGGATGCCAAGTGAAGTGCTGCAGTTGGCACAGAGGGACGACGCTTTTGTGCCAGAGGGTGCCAAATGTACCGAAGCCACAGACCGCCACTCAGACACACATTTCTTCACGGAGACGGCGGCGGGAGCGCTCGCTTTCAAACATGAGGCCACCGAGCCAAAGATTAGCGCGTCGAGCTTCCTCGAGGACATTTTTGCCGACTTGAGCGCGAGCGGCTCCAGCCTGCTATCTGATTTCAAACCCGACATCTTCGCTCAATCTGCCGGGGAGAGGCCCGCGGTGTCGGCGCTGGATGACCTTTTGGATTTTGGGATGGAGAAGCGGGACGTCGGGGGGAGGGACGAGAGCGAGGCTGCTTCCCTGTGGGCCGAGGACGACGGCGGAGGCCTGACAGTGGAGGAGCAGATCAAGAGGAACAGATATTACGACAGCGAGGACAGCGACAACCCTTGAATTCGGCCAATAATCAGGCGGCGCTGACAACATGTCATCTCACATCTGTGTCCATGGAGAGACGAGCTGCTCGGATTTCTTTAGTGTTTTTGTACTTGAGTTTTGAAATCTGCTCTTTTACCCCATATCTAGCTTTGTTTGAGGCTGATCGATGCACCTGGCGTGCAGAGACATGTCGTATGTTCATCTTTATTTTTGCTTTAATGACAAACAGTGTTGTTCTCTGGATGAATGGTTTTCTTTTTCCATTTCTGTTTTTGTCTCCTGGTTGAAATAAAGCTTCACGAACTGAACAATGGCCGCCTTTGTAATCACTAAGTGCACTGACGCTGATGGTACTTAGCCGCATCCCCTCAGCGTGGTCGCCGCTCTGATGTATAGCCTACCTCGGTAACAGTCCGGCTCGGGTCTGTGCGGTGAAAGGCGTATTGATTTCCACTGATAGAGGAGGCCTGTTGTAGGAGTTACAGATTTTCCCATTAGGTGGCTTTTGTCACCTCTGACAGATTTTTCTCGCTCTTCACTTCCTCGTGGGGTAATTGGCTGCAAAGAGAGGATAGCGCAGTGTTAATTACAGCAGGCAACCACCAAAATAAAAAGCACTTTTCGTAGTTGAGTGTCAGAAAAGTGATGGCTTCACACATTTGTGCGGGTCACGCTGCATTGTGCTGACAGATCCTTTACGTTTGGAGGAAACACTGTTGCTGCTTCAATAATTCAGCATCCTTTCCTGAAATGCTGTTTTGCATCTTTTTAATTGGGCTATTTTTTTTCCCGGCGACGTTTTCATTGACAGTTTGAAGCAATTTTGTACGTTTTTAATCGTTTTATCCCCCTGCCAAGCAATTATAAACCCCCGACAACCAGTGGTCCAATCAGATAGGCTGTGTGTGCAACAGATAATAAAACACTTCAGACGGGGTTAAATTGTGCAGTTAAAACACAGGCTCTAAACCAATAAGAGGATCCTGTTACTCTGGTCCCTGGTAGACCACAGATTAAAGAACAGGTTCACCTTTTTTTTTTCAATCCTTCTTAAAAGAAAAACCGTGAATATGGGTGAAATCAGTATCTGGTCAAGTGAAATAGTGACTCAGTTCTTGTGTTAGAAGCACAATCTACTCTAAAACAGCAGGTGTTGTGGACTGGTCCAGGTGTGGTGTGTACAAAGACCATTATTCATTCACACCTATTCATACCAGTGGCAGTAAGCTAAGCTAGCCACAAGCTAAGCTGCCCTGGGGCGGACTGATGGAGGCGTGACTGCCAATTTGCACCTCCGATCGCCACCAAACCATTCACTCAACATTCAAAGCTCGGAATCGAACCACCAACCCTTCAGTTGGTAGATGGCCGCTCTACCACCAGAGGCTCCTACACTGAACCCCTG
Organism: Pseudochromis fuscus; assembly: GCA_900323345.1. Taxonomy (NCBI): domain Eukaryota; kingdom Metazoa; phylum Chordata; class Actinopteri; family Pseudochromidae; genus Pseudochromis; species Pseudochromis fuscus. Next base: position 23,048 of record OOFC01006967.1, read on the forward strand.
AGCTTCAGAGGTGGACCAGGGATCAATGCAGGAACCACAGTCTGTATGGACGATGACATCACATTTGAACATGTTGGTTGTTTGGAGCCAGAAGCGACCATATTTGGAAATGAAGGGACACTGCCCAATGTGTATGAGGCTTGTGATATCATGGGTGTCAGTTCAACTAACCCCGCCCCTAACTCCTCCCCTCCTCTCAGCCTAATATCTCCTTAATGATGCAATAATCCTCAGATGGACCACCTGTCAATCAGACTAACCCCGCCCCTAACTCCTGACATGGCATGACATCACAGTGACTTGAGGAAAACGTATAAACTGAGTATTTAAGGACTGAAGATGAGGATTTTTGAATTGGAGCAGCACCTAGTGGCCACCAGAAGTATTGCACTTTTTTGGTTTCACTTTTGCTTTTCATCTATTAAAATCTAAAACACTCATTATGAAATAAACTGGTACATGTGATGGATATTAAATTGAATCTCACCATTTTTAACAATTTGATGCGTAAGTAGCATTTTACTGCAATATTTATATATTTCCATGTACTGGATAAAGAACCTATGAGTAATATTCTGGAAAATAAAACATGGGTTCAATCCCTAAAGTCCCCCTCCATGTTTTACATAAATAAACAAACAATAAAGTTGTTACTTATTATATTTATCATCAAGTTGTTGATTTTTGCCTCCTTATCTTAGTAAACACTGTGTTGACAAGTATTTATTACCCATAGTGCAACAGGAGAAGCTCTTTGAGTTGAACTATATTTTAATAAACACTTTGATTTTCCCTTATATCTGCTCTGCACTGCACTACAGCTGTTTGAAACTGTTATTAACAGCTACTGAACGTTAAAATACTGTGTTTCTGCATATGTTAGACTTTTATTGGTTATTTATTTGGTGTGTTGGAGTTTTATTGTCCATATAATATTTACATTTGTTGCAAAGTATCAATACTGAGCTGCAGTCGTCCTGCTGGAGAGTTTCATAGAGTCTCCAGAACAGAGCTCAGAGCCTTCAGTCAGTCCATCAGTCAGCTGTAACTCAGTCCTGTGTCAGCACCACTCAGTGATCACAGGCATCTTTGGAAAAACCTCCAAGAAGTTTTAGAAATGAACTCAATGTTCCTCTCACATCCTCTCAAAAGGAGACGGGTTGAGGATGATGATGTTACTGAAAATGCCCTGACAGCAGCTCCATGCCGAGGAAGAGGAGGAAGATCTTCATGCAAAGGCTCGACAGTCACATACCAGGAGGCAGCAGGTGTGACATCAGACCCACAACTCATAGGGTTTGGAGAACATTTCAGCTTCAATGACAAAGTTGGATGGTTCGACCAAGGTGGGATGCTTTGGAGCAGCGTCCTCCACACCGAGCTCTCCACCTGACAGAGGTCCACCACCAACATCCTGGTCATCCACGCTGGAGGCTACGACCTGGGACTGGTGTTGCCCAAAGACCTGATGAAGCTCTGCTCAGAGTTCCCTCTGATGAAGATGGTCTTCTCCAGCATCAACGAGAGGCAGCGGTGGAGAAACGGCCCCCGGGCAGGACCAAGATGAGAAGGGCAGTGAAGTGGTTGAACATCTGCTCCTCAGGTACTTCAACCCATCCATATATGTTCCTGATGGAGTTTCTCTGGAGAAGGGAACCACATCTTTTTGAGGAACATCTGCTTCATTATCAAGAACATTCTCCAAACTCAAAAACATGAGACGGCATCATCCAACTTCAAACTTGTAAATAAGTGTGAAGAAAATGTGATCGTGGATGTGTGGTGCTGGTTTTTCAAGGTGGGAACATTTCTAATTACCTATTAGCTTCATGTCTGAGAAGCTCCAGCATCTGTTCTCCACTGCAGTATAGTTCGTTTGAAATGTTTATTAAATGTTCGTACTGTTTAGAAATGTTAAAACGAGGATGGAGGAATATTACAACAAATTCAAAGTGTTAACTCACCCTCCAAATTCCCCAGACCTCAATCAAATCAAGTCCAATCCATGATGTTTAGGCTGATTGTTTTATTTCCAATAAACACAAACTTATATGGGTTAAATCAAGTTAAATGTTGTTGAGTATTAGACATCCAAGAGTAAAATACAATGTAATCTGTATTTTTATATCATCTAAAGAGTATCGAGAAACCTTATTTTCTCAGTCCCAGTCTGATCAAAATATAAGAAATAACAGTGTCTCCATGAGTTTGACCATGTGGCTGTTACTTTGAATTTTAACACAGATCATGAACATTTGTAAATGTTGACATGAAGTCAGCTGATCTGAGGACTTGATTAAGATTGAAAGTTCTCCTTTCATTTGATGAAATGACTGTATCCTCCAGGATGCAGAAACCATGTTCAGGTTTCTTTGTTGCATGTCCTCCCCCTCCTCTCTGATCATTTTGTACTAAAAACACTGTAACTTTTGAAAAAAAAATAAAAAAAACTTCATTGATCGAGCTCAGACTCCCGACTGAAGCTTTGTGCTGAACTTGTGAATGCACTGTTGCACAGAGGACTCTGGGTTATGTTCCCTGTCGCTCACATTGTAAAGGCATTAGGACTGGGATCTGTTCCTCCACAGCCACTGGAGACAGAGACGAGGAGAGACTGGAGGCTGCACACAACAGATGTTTTTCATATTCATTAATCTGACCGCTGCAATAATTGCTGCAGATTATTGTCAGTCAGCGAATCAATTAATTAACTGTTTCAGGTTCTGAGCGATAACAGTGATCAGCAGTGCTTCTGGGAAAATGTGAGTCTGTTGAACAAGTCTGGGCAGCGTGGTCAGGGGGGCACTGGGCCCTGGCTGACATCTGATTGGCCTCTGAAGTGCTCGTGTCCTATCAGGAGTCTCTTGGCTCATTTAACAGCATTTAAGTGTTTTACTTTGAATACATCCTGTACCTATGGTGATGCTGCATTTACACCATAGACAGTTAGGGGCGGGGTTAGTTTGATTGACAGGTCTGGTCTTCAGTGGTTTACAGGTGCTTTGGAGGCTCATTCACCTGTGAACTGCAGTCTCATCCACATTGGACAGTCTCCTCTGGTTCAAGGTCAGACCCGCCTCCTCACTCCTCCCTTCATATCCAAATATGGTCACTTCTGGCTCCAAGCAACAAATAGCAAACTCAGGTTTACCTCATCTCTTCCAGGCTTTGGATTTGTGCTGGAGGAAAGGTAGCGGGGAAGTTTTGCAGCATTACAACTTGATAGCAGCATGATAAGATACTGTAAGATAAGACAAAATAATTTAACTTTTGAATTTTGGAGTGCCACATTGCTCCAAATTTACAATAACAAAAATCAAGAATTACTCAACAGCTGGGATGTAATTGCAAAGTCAGGTGGGGACCTGACAGTCTGATGTGCAGTGGACCCAGAGGGACATTGTGTCTGGCCCTTCTCTGTAAAGTGTGTCCCCTGATTCAGTTTGGATCATTTGCACCGAGGCTCCAAGTCACCACAGGCCGTCACTGATGACGTATTGTTTCAGGGCAGCAGAGGTTATTGCAGGACCTCACTAGAACTTGGTGATGGTGGATGGATACAAACTAAGAGGTCCTGCCCAAATATGGTCATTCCAGTCTCCCTGGTTCCCCGTGAACCTTCCCTAAGCTGGAACAGATGCCATCATATCAGTCGCTCTGTTGTTTGAAAGTCAGC
>OOFC01006977.1:11328-36277 GCA_900323345.1 Pseudochromis fuscus
CCATTGGATGTGGCCTAGCTAAACGGAGCTGATAAAATAATGTTATAATCTACACATACATGCATCATGTGTGTGGTGTTTACTGGCGTTGTTGGAAAAACACTTTCAACCCCCCAAAGTGTCTATTTGTAAATAATTATATGTATATATTTGTGGCGCAATACGTTAATTTCTTTCGGGGGCAGTATGTGAATCAACAGTTGTAGATGCGTTTTATCCTCGGCCGCCCTTGTTGTTCCCGTAGTGAGATAAACACGTTATATTTTATTATTATTTTTTACTTTTTTCTTATTTCAGTACTCACTGGAAATAACCAAACAACAACACATTTTAATGGCTGTCCTCAAGTATCATCAAATTGTTATTTAGACGAATAAAAACAACTTAATTTGGCCCAGTATTGTGTTTACAAGACACATGGGACTTAAGTCGTGGATTTATATTTAAGATTTAAGTTTTTTTTGGCTTATTTTAGTTCAGTGTTACTGGAAGTGCCTCAGACTCTTTTGTGGAGAATGACCTGCCTCCTCTCGCCTTGTGTGGGTTGACAAAGACCCCTAATCTGCCTGCTTCAAATATTGATCCAGCAGTAGCTGAAGATGCCATTTTGTTACATTAAGCCCCCTCTCCATGGGCCTCTACCCCCACATTTACCCCAGTAGTTGTGTATAATATTTGTTTTTATTTTTTAAACTGGCATGTTTATGGCCGTCCCTTCGTGGGCCATCTTATCCAAAAGTTTTGGGGATAGCAGTGACAGCCATGTTCGTAGCCTCCTTCCACTCGGGGCGATGTTTTGTGTGTGCTCACTCCCTTCTCTTGTCCCAAGGTTAAATTAGTTCCACTTGCCTGAGTTCACTCGACTTGGATGTTTGTCTCCCCCCTGAAGTGACTTGTTATTTTTCATATATGTAGAGAAGAATCTATTATTTAGTGTTTTCAGATTTTCACTTCTTGTTCTGAGTTACCTTTGTTTACATCTTAACAACTTCTCTGAGACATACATCTGTTTTTGTTTTCTCTCTTTCTTCTTCCTTTTTTTTTGATCGTCTCAGTTTATGCTAGTACTGAATTACAAAAGAGGCTGTAAAAGCACACCACCTGTTGGTTTCCAAGTGCCTCTATTCTTCCACTTGCTCCTCTTTGCACTAGTTCAGTGTGAGGCTTGCAGAACCACCGCTCAGCATCAGAGAGCGGCCTCGGGCTTGCGTTGGAATGCAAAACACAGGGTAAATCCAGTATTCATGCTCACTGTGTCATTTGACAAGGTTCTTTCTGAGTTGACATATGGTAATTTGGTAATGACGTGTTTGCATACAGTCATTAGCTCTGCCTTTCACCCCTATTTCCTTGGGCTAACAATAGTCCCAATTATGTCTGTAATTGTAAATGTATTACATTCTCTTTTATGTAGCAATGATCGACATATGGTTGTGTTATTTGCCAGGCTTGCGTAAAATGAAAGACAATTTTTTTAAAGTCATTACTTGGTAGTGATTTGACTAAAGGCAGAGTATTCATCACTTCTTCTTCCTTTGCTTGGATGAGGAGCCAGTGTCTGGGTAAAATGGTGTTTTTAAGTAGACCTGACTATACAGTGTTTTGTCACTAGCCTCATGTTGTCTTGTTTTTTTTGTTTGTTTTTTTTCTCCTCACCGGTCCATATTTCAGCGTCGTAGTAATTTGAACTGTGTGTTCGGGCCAGCTGGGAGTCATGTTTTTAACTTCCCAAATACACAACAACCTGCATGTGTATATTTTTATACTGGAAAAATTCAATCTGAAGCATTTGCAATGGGAAAAAGTTGCTTTTGTTTTTAGAAAATTACCAACACATTGCTGCATTAGTGTCTAATAGGAGAGAAACCACTCGCCAATATGAATCATGGGGTTAAAATAAGGGTTGTGAATAGGTAGAATAGTTTGAATCATTCTTTACCATCATCATCCCTGTTTATTTTTTTTAAAAGAGGAATATGTAACTTCTCTTTGTGCTTGCTAGTGCCATTAAAATCCTGTATCTGCAAATTTCTCTCATAGGGTTTATTAGAGACTGAAGGGTATGAACGAACAGCAGCAAAGAATGGCTGCAGTGGGAACTGACAAGGAACTCAGCGACCTCCTGGATTTCAGTGCGGTAAGAGAGTGGGAGAGCAGTCTGGGTGGTTCTGGGTGGCAGTGGGAGACAGTGCGATGCAGGTCTGAGTATGGGGCAGAAGAAAGATGGAGGTCTGAACAAGTGAAGTGGGGTAAGGGGCGAAGAAAGAAATCTGATGGGGGTGGGTTAATTTCTCAAAACTTGTAGTGATAAAATATGATTTGTGTTAGCTCATGATCATTGATCAATACTGCTGTTCCTCAGGGTGATGGGTGAAAATGAATTCAGGCTTTAAAAAGTATTGGTTACTCAATTATTTGGATGATACAAGCAACGAGAAAGTAGATCCTACCACAGTCGTGTAAAATCTAAATAGTGAAGCAGGAAAATGGTGGAAATCAATTTTTACATGTTAACAGGTTCTCATGAGAAAATATTGTGATATACGAACTGGGCTGAGCAGGCGGCTTCTGCCTTTCTTTTTGTCATATTTTTAGTCTTTAGGAAGGCATTTGATGCTTTCACAGCTTATACTCCAGACAATATCTACAAAGTAGACAGAGGTATTCTGTTCATCTTTTATTTACCTGTGTTTCATTTTGTTGTGATGCCTTTTTTTTTTTTTTTTTTTTTTTTTTTTTTTTTTTTAGCTTTACGCTGACATAAACATCTCATAGCCCCAGTGGAGCTGTGTTAGTTTTCTTTTCTTTCTTTTTTTCCTACATAAACTGGATAACTGGTGAGACTACATTGTCAGCTCTGGATAATTATTATATATAGGACACAACAAGTTATTCCAAACTGTGACTCGTAATGATCATTTGTAAGCAGACGTAATGTGTCTGTGGATTTTTCTTCTGACAAAATTAATTTATACTAAACCGTTTATATCTTTGCAACAGTCGTTTGTGAAGTGCAAGAGTAGGAAATCCATTTTAATGACTTGCATGTTGCAGTTAGCGTTTGTTTTTGGTTTTTTTGTGCTCTTATTTTGTGCCACAGCACCAATATTTAAAGAAAAACCTTACCCCATGAAAGAAAAACACCTTTTGTTGTGAAGAGGGGTTTGTGGGAGGTTCTCATTAGACAGTTGGGTTTGTGTTAGAAAAGCTCAGATTGATCAGCTGCCAATTTGTATCAGCAGATGTTCCGTTTAAATATGACATTGATAATTGGGTGAGAAACTGTTGAACATTGTACAAACAAATTTCCTCCTCTTTGTTTATTTGTTGGCCAGTCGTAGAAACGCGTGCAGGATTGGACGCGGCATAAAGCAAAAGTAAAACACGATATATGCAAACAAATGTAATGAAAGATGATGGCGTCTAGAAATGTTTGATTTACACTTAAGGAAAAAAAAACAACAACAACAAAAAAGCTTGTATGTGGTTGTGGCAGGTTGCATCATGGTGTCCTAGTTACAAATATGTTTGGTGTGTACAGCACATTTTGGTCGTGTTAGTGGGAGATGCCACATAGCTCATATTTACACCACACACCATAGTGGAAAAGCCCACAGTGGCTTGATGACATCAGTATTTTGAAAGTTAAAGTACTTTATGTACCTGGTTTTGAATGTCACATGTGTAACATTGTATATATTGTCACCTTTTTATATGGTTTGCTATGGACTATAAAGGTTACATATTTTATAAAACCCAAGAATGGTCCTAACTTGGTAGTTTTCTCACATTTTTTATATTTTATGCCTGAAACAAAAACAAATAAAGTAATTTTTGTATGAAGTGTGTCATAATTTCACTTGTTAGTTATGGTTTCTTTTCTGCTTTTGTCTCCTAGATGTTCGCGCCTCCAGTAGCCAATGGGAAAAACAGGACAATGACACTCGCCAGCACTCAGTTTAGTGGCTCAGGTAAGCTTTTAATCTTAATCCTAAACCAGTGTTTCTGCATGGTATGTAATGTACGTCTTGTCTGATGTCGGTTTTCGTTCTTTGTGGGTTTACCGTGGCTGCGCAAACAATTTTATAAGAAGAAATATTTACGTGTAAAACTAGGCTGATAAAAAACACGTCTGCACAATTTACAGCTGATACAGACGTGTAAATACATCAAAGGTCAGGCCACAGAGATCACACATTTTCCCTTCTAACCTTTGTGGTATCCGTCGTGCAGATAGTTTCATTTTTATGTTTCTCTACCTCTGACTCAGGTACAGTAGCAGTCAGTTTTATTTGTGGTGCTTCAGGCTTCACAAAATGTCACTTGAGGAACTCTACAGCTGCATAAATTGATCATGAGTCACTGGATCGAATTTTCACCAACTGACAAAATCTAGGAAATTAGTTGTGGCTGTTTTTTGAGTGATATAAACAATTTGAAATGCACATCTGATGCCCTACACCTGGCTCTGTATCTGTCTGTGTCACTATTTTAAAGTGCAAACTAGCTGCAGTTGACCCACTCGAACCCACCTGAAGGCTTTGAGCGAGCTTTTCTCCCTTCCTGAAGGTTATTAGTAAGTCGTGTTACTTTCGTTCCTCTGTCACCCTGCCAACCTGGTGTGTGAAATCGAGTCACACTCCCCAGTGTTCCCCAGAGTGAGAACTTGGCCACTGAGGAACAAAGGCAAAGAAGGGGGCTTATGGACTTGAAACGACTCCCCCACCCTGAAGTGTAAAACACTCCTCCCCCAACACGGCACAGGGCTCTTACCCCCACTGATCTGCAGGAAATGGCTCGAGTCTGAGACAATGTCCCTCACCCCCAGCTCGCAGCCTATTAAACTGGCCCAGCATGCAGTGAGTGGCCAGAGTGGGAAGGAGAGCTTGTTGAATAGAGGGATCAGCCTGTGGAAAGCAGGATTCTGTTTGTTTCTATTACAGCAGGCAATTACTAAGCAGTGAGGAGTTAATTCCTCCCCCCTCCTCGTGTCCTAAAGTGTGGCCCTTGGTCATTGACACCCATTTTAATGTATTACTTAAAGCTGTCACCTTAACTTTGGGAGATCTGCAGGTACCGTCAAAAAGCTAACAAGTGCAAATTCCAGCCTCAGAGTTTCTCGTGGGTTTGCATCAAGTTATAACACGCACGGTACATTGAGTACAGTCGACGTATATGAGGGAGAAAACCACAAGCTTTGACTGCATGTACATGATGTCTCGGATAATGTGGGCGCGTTTGTCGGCAAACCATTTTTCTTCGAGCTCAACCCAAAGAGATTGGTAGTGTACGAAGCTGCACGGCTTCAGGCCAGGCAACTGATTTATTATAGAAATGATGACCATTAAAGAACAATGTCCATCTATGACGTCACTTAGGGGGCTTGTATATTCAGGGACCCAGCAGCGCGGGAACGGCAGCGAGCAGCCTAGTGGCCCACCAGACCACCTCTATTCATCAACACAAAAGTGCTCAGAGGGGTGCTAATTGCATTAGGCGTCCTTCTCCCTTCCTCAGTGGCCAGAGCGTGTGTGTGTGTGTGTGGGGAAGGGTGTGTCGGGTAGAGTGGAGGGGAGAGGAAAGAGGGAAAGAGGAGAGGATTGGCAATAAGTGTGGGATGTTTGAGAAGTAGGGGAGGCAGAGTGTGACGGTGTGTGGTGGGAGCTGGCCAAGCCCACAAGCCTTCAGGCAGGCGTCCCCTCTGTCACCTCTGCAGCTGCTGGCAACGTCTTCAACCCCCTACACACACACACTCTCTCACACACACACACACACACACAAAAACAAATGCAGCGGACACGACAGCCTCGCTCTCCTCAGATCACAACAAACAACGTTGTAAATGTACACATGTGGTCTCTGTAGGTGGCGAAGTTACGAGCTGTGTGTTTGCGCTCCGTTGTGTACCTGCACTCGGCCGCCGCCGCGTATTTCTCCGTGCATCGGTTAGTCGTAGTTGGAAAATCTAAGCCCCTCAGAAAGAGGAAATCTCAAAGGCGAGTGGCTTCCTTCTTCAACTAAATTAGATGTTTTCAGAGCCTGCAGCCGTGAGAAGGCTTTGTGGCTCAGAAAATAAATATTTTTCTGGGCTCTGGTTGTGAGTCAGTATTTGTCTTGCCATGTGAGTACATTCACACTAGCCATGCCAAAATCTAGATGGATGCGATATAAGTCCAGAGAACCTGTCGTTTTCGTGCCAACTCTCTGACTTTTTATGCTTTTAATGTTCATTTCTAATTTGTGGGTAGTTCAGGGTATTTTCAGTGTTATTAACATTAGCTTACTGCAAGCATCATGGTCAAAGGGGGAACATCAAGTTTTAACAAAAGTAACTTGAGATGTAACACCAAAGTTCTTTGATGTGTAATCTTGCAAACTGCTCATTACATTGACATTTAATTAGCATTTAATTTTAATTGCAGTTTGAATTGTTTTGTCTAAAATGTGGATAATAATTATACTGTAGTGCTAATGTGACACAGTACCCCATTTACGTTGTTGTTCTTGACAAAAGAAACCATTGTAAATACAGCATCAACACAGCAGAAAACTGCAAACTGTCACAGTACTTAAGTAGCAGTGTGAACACACCTGCTCAGAGTATCACGTTCACTATTGTTTGTCACGTCAGCTACAGTTGATAACGGCGCTGTTAGAGCTCCGTGTGTGTTTCACTTTGTGCTGGAGCAGAGAAATTAAAAGCTTAACAGTGAAATCAGGATGAAATGAAGCCAAGATCGAGCTGATCTGTTTGTCCTTTTAGATTTTAGTCAGGATACAGACTCTTCAAGTGGTTTAAAACAAAGTGCTAAAAGTATTTTTTTTTTCTGGCCAAAATAAGTGATGTAGGAGTACATCACTGACCTACTTTAAAAGGTACATGTCTTATCCTGTTTTTATAGTTATCTCCAGTGGCCAGTGTAGATTGTCTTTGTGAGTGATTTTTATTTTGTTGTTGTTGATTTAAGTAATATTTTATATTATTTTGTGCGTTCCTTTGACGGCGGTAGAAATGTAGTTTGATATTCCACGTGACAAGAAACAATAGGAAGATGTCTCTTCAGGCATAGTTGGGCTCTCCTAGGCGTCAGTGTCACCTCAGCAGCTCTCCACCTTGTTTTAATTGCCTTGGAGTTAATTACTCCAGTAAGTGTGAAACAATGTTGTCAGACTTCTCCTGCATAACTGTGCTTTCGCTCTATCCCCTGCACCCCCGCCGGCCAAATGGAGGCTTCATAGGCGGATGAGAGATTGAAAATAGCTGTGAAGATGAAGTTACTCTCTTAACCGTGCTTGTTGGCCTCATAAGGCCGACTCGGTGCCGGTTATTGTTGACAACGATGATAATGTGATTTTGTGGGTTCCCTACTGCAATACTCGTGGGCTACCAGCAAAATCTGGATGAAGCCAGAGTACGTTGAAGTGGAAACGAGAAGGTGTTTGAATTAAAGTGCGCTGGGCTAGAGGCAGACAGGCTCATTGTTGATGTCTCTCGTCTGAAGTGGATTTTTATCACGCTAATTTGGTATTACTTCTCCTGGCACCACGCTTTGGCTGAAGTGTCTCCATACAAAGTCTGTCATCTTTATTTAGCTGCGAGCCCGTCACCAGTGTCCTGTGCCATTGGACATGGTTGACGGTGGTGCAGCGCTTTATTAGTGTTGCGGCCTTTCAGCGGGGCTGATCTGACAGTGAGCACGGCTGATCTTTTGAGGTCCCCTCTCTCCTCCGTGCTCGCCTGATTCTCCATGCCACTGGCATCAGCTCCATAGATCACGGCTGTCGCAGCGTGTGTAGGTGCTTGCACCGCTCTGTTAGTCTCATCACTCATTCTCACTCGTCAGCCAGGCTGCTGATCTCACCCAGACCCCTCTCACTCTTGTCCCCCCCACCTCTCTCTCTCGTCCCCTTGCTTTCTCCTTCCACCCGCTCGCTCACTCTTTTGCTTTCTCACACACATTTTTTTAATTAGGCAAAAATCAAAGACAAAATATGAATATTCATAAGGAAACCACATTAATATGCACAATTATGCAAATCAGCATGCAATTAAGCCTTGTGTCTCCAGAGAGCCTGGATAGCATTAGTGCATAAGACAGGGAGAAGGGGATGATGGGGGTATTTTGGAGTTTTCTGCTCCACCAGTCTTCTGGCTGTGTTTTCTTTGTGCCACACATCGTTTCTTTCTTTACCTAAAACATAATATTCCAGTTTTTTGGCTTTACACATTTTGTTTTGTGTGACTTGACGTGTTTGTGTGCATGTGTCGTATCGAGTGAGGGGAATTTAAATGTGGTTTAGATGGCATTTTAACCCCTCAGATTACATTAAGACGTGAATGGTTAAATTTCCGCTATTCACTGACCAGAATGAACAGTAATGGGAAGACTGAGCAGCATTTCTCACGTTTACTCAGAAATGTCTTTACGTTTGCGGTGCATCTTGAGCAGAAACACCTTTGATCAATAGTAATTCTGTCTCCTGGCTTGTGACAGTCCATTGTGGCCACGTAATGACACTGAGTGTTTGGGAGAGGATGCTGTGATAGATTCCCTCAGTATAAAACCATCAGGGCTTTAACACATGTTCTCATCAGACGATTCAACCTGTGATGGTCTTACTGACCTGTCAATATTAACAATTTGCCTCTTTTTTTTTTTTTGTTCATTTTTACAGCAATAGACGAGCGCAGTGGCTCCGCGTCTTGGGCCCCCGCAGAACAGAACAGTCCCTCATTCAGCCAAGGACGGGTAAGATCTAACTCCACTAGTCGCACATGATTTTAAGTTTTCAGATCTAAACAGTACCACCAGATGCTATTATATCGTCACACACTTGTATTCAGTTAATCGCTCTGCCATACATGAAAACACACACTCCCCCTTTCCTCTCTCTAACCACCACCACAGCAGCTTAGTACTTTTTTTGTTTTTTCTTGCCATATTTGATTTTGAAGTGGTAGTTTTACTTTCTACCTAATAACCTTGGCCCAGGATGCTGCATTGGCAAGCTCTCTGGTAGCCAGCCCAGAACCTCTGTTGAAGCCCACCGGTAATTGCAGCTTCACATCCACCATAACTGTCTTGGCACAACTCTGTGTAAATACAAGGAACAGGGGGTGAAATAGATGCAGCAGGCTTTGATTACCACAAGTTGATAATTAAGAAAGTCGGTTTGAATCCCCCGAGCTGATGCAGATTTGTTTGGCATGGATCCTGTTAGTTAGACAGAAAAGCAGAGGGAGGGTAACCACTAAGCAATATAGGAGCGCTAACAAGATGGGGATGGCCTTGAAGAGTGGTTATCGTTTAGGTATATGTGTGTGTTTAAGTGCATGCTCTTTATTTACATTACTCATGTTATTAAGGTTGGTCATGCTGTTGTGTTTCTTACAGGGCTATGGAGAGGGATCCCACTACAATGAGCATGAAGGCTTGTCTTCTCCATTCATCAGTTCAGGGATTGCTGGTATGTTCCTGTCTTTTAAATAATCATGAACATGTCTTTTTTTTAATCTGGTGAAAAGACTTTTGAATGGTTCTTTCCACTGTAGCTGCATGAGGATGTAAAATTGGGGAAAAATGTACATTTTAGTGGCTGAATGTTGTCGCCTCACACTCCAGTTATGAAACGGTTACGTTCATAATGACCAATTTCACTGTTTTGCATACTTTGTTACGGCCACAGAATTGTTTTCTGGCTGGCAAAAATGTGTATGTGTGTCTACATGCATGTATATGTGTGTGTGTGTGTCTGTGTTCATTCGTTGAGTGTTGGGGATGTTTGGGCACTGAAGCAGAAACCTTCCCTAGGGTTTTGTCTGGCGGGCGGCTTTATGCAGCTGAGCGTACTGAGAAAGGGGAGGGCATCTCTGGACTTTTTGTACTTTTGAAAAACCTACTTTTCATTTGTATTTGCACACACCATTGCATCCTTATGTGTGTGTACAGCTCAGGGGTTCGCTTGCATTTACGTTCAAACGACCGTTGCTTTTACCTTGCAGGTAAAAATGAGAGGCCACCGTACCCTCCCTTTGGAAACCAGGTATGTTTCCACTCGGCTCATCCCTTGCATCTCCTTGCATTTCACTGCAAGGCTTTACACGTGTGAAACCTGCATTCAAGTGACGTGGCAGTGTAAAGGAAGCCCTGTTTTCTCACTTCTCTTTTCATGTTAAACACTTTGAATTAGCAACAGTCTTCTTTTCTTAGAAGTGAAGCTGTTTGTTTGTGCCTTGTTTTCCCACACTCCTGTGTGTATGATTTGTAAAAAAACCTCGTTTTTCTTCCTCCTTCCAGCCTGGTTTTCTTCCCAGCGACATAGCGATGCCCAGCCCAGATGCTATGTCCCCCTCTGGCCTGAAGTCGGGCTCTCAGTTTTATCCGTCATACCCCAACAACCCCAGGAGAAGGCCGCCTGAAGGAGGCATAGGTAAAAGTCACGGGCCATGTTGTAGGGCCAGTAAATCTGTCCACCATTCTTCTTTTTGTTTTTGTCATCCCTTTAGTTGGGGCTGCAACTGATAATCACTTATATTGATTATTCTTCCGATTAATTTTCAGAAAATAGGGGAAAATATACATCATAATATTCCAGATTACTTGTGCCAAAGTCTAAACATACCAAGTTAGAAGATAAGAAAACCTACAAGTGCATGGCTTCGTAGTTATTTTTGTGTACATTTGATGCATCTTTTCAACACACAACTTTACACAGATGAAAGCACAGCAACATTTCATTCATACTGACATGCACATACGCAGCGGCACACACTTGCTGCAGCATGTTTTCTGTGCCGCAGTTGAAATTGGGAGCACACTGAAACTGCACCTGAACTGACGGTACCTTTTTGCAAATGTGTCTCTGCTAAGTCCTTTATTTGTGTTTTTGTCTCCCTTTCACATTTTGTCTGTCTCTGCCGACTCTGTGTAGACACCCAGCCAAAGAAGATTCGGAAACCCCCTGGCCTGCCGTCCTCGGTGAGAGCTTATTTCTGCTCGTCTTCACAGCTCACAGCCAGTCCTCTCTCTCTCTCTCTACACATGCACGCTGCTTTCCCCACTCTGCTTGAGCAGTTCTCTGACAGACAGGGGTAAAGACCCTCTGCTCAGTCAGACTCTCAGCGAGCTGACAGTTAGGCAACTCAGGCCCCAATAAACATCATCACTGTGGTTGTCTCTGCAGTCAAGTGGTTTCAAGTGGTGTTCAGGGTTGATTGTCATGTAGACAAGTAATTTTACAGCGTTTGGAGGTGCTTTGTCGCTTCCGTTAACTCACCACCTTCTTCACTTGTCAAATAGGAATCGTACGTTTTCAGAGAAGTCGCAGTGAAGATGTGTCTTTACTGCATCTGGATGTGCAAGTTTGACTCAGTTTAAGCCTCATAAAAGGATACTTTGTCTCATTAAGCTCAGAATGTTGCTAATCTTTCATTGAAACTTTTGTCTCGTCCTTTTTTTATTAGCTAACACGCAGTATAAACCCTTCTGGAAGTTGTTTGGCACAAAGTTTTTCTTCCCTTTCTCCCTTTTGTAAAATAGTTTCAAACCAAAGAAACTGTTGGATCTCAGTCTAGGCTGATTTAATAATTGACTTGAGTATGAAGGATCTCGTCGTGCTTTGATTTATTGTAGCAAGTGTCACATTTTGTCAGTGGTCCCAGAGTTCCCAGCAGCTGATGCAGCTGATGTGCGAGGATGATGCCAGCCACGCATAGCTGGAAATACTAGTCACTGTTACTTGTTTGACTGTATACTGAGAGGATGTTGCTGTTGGTATTAAGTGACTGTAGTTGACTAACATCATGTCAATTTATAAAACTTGATCTAAGTTTCAGCTACAGTACATGACAGTTGATCGTGGATGTTTACTAAATGCAAACAACATTTCAACCCACTACAAGCTCCTCTGAAGTATTTCTGCTTTAAGGACCTAAAAGATTCTTCGTGTGCCTGGTCTGACTTGATAAAAAGGATATTTTAAGTGTAGTGATTTGTGTTGCTGTGGTCGTTCATGCCTGGTGTTGATGCTTTAGCTGCCACTAGATCATCAATAGGGAATATTGCTCTCGCACAAACGTCTTCTGTGACCCCGCCCTCGTGCTACTGTAGATCTCACGCGACATGAGTGGCCTCGCAGATGAACTGGGTACAGAAGCTTTCCATCTCCACACTTGTGACATCTGTGGTTCAGCAAAGCAGTGAAGCAGCACAACATCAACACAGGCAGGAGGAAGAGAGAATTATAAACATGTTATTTACCGCTTGTATTCCTGTTTTTGCCCCGTGAATTTAGCCTCTTCGTACATGTTGCACGAGTAACAAAACAGATTTTGATGAGAGAACCGACTCATGCCCGTGCTGATGTTTTTTCAACGCATGGATGAAGTAAATTCAAAGGATTTATATGGCTGACTAGGTCCGAATCAGAGCCACGGATGCGTAATCTGGCAGGAAATTAAGTCAAGCGTTAATAGTGTTGTGCTCTGACTCTTAGTTTGAGAGTCAGAGTACAGTTGCCCTCTAGCTGGCTGCATTGATTAGATAGGTGATTATCAGATATGCTCCAGTCAGTATGAGGACAGATCCCAACTGAACCCAGTGAACTCTCCGCTCAGCCCGTTATTTCTTTTTGATTTCTTGTTTAGTTCAAGAAGTTGTGCAACGACGCTGCCGCTGCCGTCCTCCACCTGTGGGTGTTGTCGTGTTGAAGTGGCTGCTGAAACCTCTGTGTGTAGACACGCGTCGCCGTAGCGACTACATCACAGAGATTGAGTGTGAACACTCTGTCTGGCCGAGGCCCCCTGTTTTTCACTGTCTGAACCTCAGTCATTCCCCGCAGTGTGAACGATGGCTGCGTGGTTTTAGTGCGAATGATGAGATGTCTGTGTGTGAACCCCCCTCCCCCACCTCACCCAGCCCTCCGCCTACGCTTCACCACATGATGGCCTGGGTGGGCCTCCCCCTGTGAGTGACCCAGTTGTGAGGCGCAGTGCTTGCGAGGCCTCTTAGCCCCGTGTCTGAGCCCAGATTAATGACTGCCGATGATGATCCTGTGGTCTTTCCTCCCTCCCACACTCCTCCCTTCCCGCTCCTCTTCACCACCCCGTCAACATACTCTTCTTTATTTCCTTTATCTACTTTTCTTACCTCAATTACCCTGCTCTGAGATCACTAACTGGACAAACACTAGCTGCACTCCGAATGCCATTTCCCCTCCAGCTACCTGACTTCTGTATCCCGCCATTACCTGTGGACTAAATCCTCACCCTAACCCCGTGACCCTTCACCCCCTCTCATCTGCAACAAACAAAAAACACACCGGAGCTTCTCTTCTGCCCCCTAGTTGTCCAGTAGACTAACCACAAACCCTTGTGGTTAGGTAAAGTGCTTCGAGGTTAGTTTGATGTTAGTGTTCATCTTCTCCCCACCCCTCACCACAACCAGCGTGTTTTTTTTTTAGTGTAGAGACCTTTACACGGTCATAACCTGAATTACATTAAACCCCTATTAGTTGAGGATTTTACCCTAGAAATCCCTTTCTTCCTGAGAATACAATTATCCAGCAGCACCACTCATTGTGTGGTTCTGTGTTCCCATCTAGAGCAGCAGGATTCACTCGACATTGTTCCCCGTGAAAGAACAACTCAAAGCCTATTGTTAAATGAAGCCATCTCCATCATGTTTTCCCCTGAATTAACCGTGATCATTTTAAATCCCCTGTTTCCTTCACACTCCCCTGGCCATATCAAGCTTTGTTTAAGTCATTTAGATTACCTTCTCCTGTCCCCCTCAACACCCCTTATCTCTCTACCCATTTCATAAATCATCAGGGCCTTCATTTTTTTCCCCTCAATCCTCCCCCTTGCCCCTTTACCACCCCCTACCCACTGCAATCTCTCCCTCTCTTTTTCTCTCCCTCTCTCTCTCTCTTGCTGACTGGATCCCAGCCCCCATCTCTCTCCCTCTCTTCGCTCCCTCTCCTCAGCCCAGCTGCCTGTGGAGTTGGATGTGGTCCAGGAACAGGCAGATGGCTCTGTAATTAGAAGTGCATCTCTCCATTCCCTTTCCACTTCTCCCTGTTAAATCAAATTACAGAAAAAATCCCTTCTCTGGATTAGCATTCTTTGCAGCATAGCCTCCATTCTCTTTCTCTCTTCCTCTATCTGCCATGTACTACAGAGGAGGAGAGGAAAAGGAAGGCTGAGTGGCGGCTGATGGTGTCTGGAAACTGAGGGCTTCTCATGTCGGTCTTCAGTCTGTGTATTTGGATGTCCGACATCCTTTTTTTTTTTTTTTTTTTTTTTTTTTGTCAGCAGCATTTAGTAAAGGATGTCTGATTGGACTCTTTAAGCTGCTCATATAAAAAGTGGAGTTTTATCAGAGCCGTTGGTTTCCACATTTCCAATCCTGCGTTGATGCCGTATAGAATGTGATGGCGCTAGTTTGAGGACATTGCTGTTGAATTGTGCATGGATGGGTGTGTTGGCTCACTGAATGCATGGTATGTGTGCGAGCTGATACCGAGTGTGTTATTGGGAGGGGCTGCAGGCCAGGCAGTGCGATGTCACTGGGGTCCTAGGAGCTAGAGGAAGTGCTCACTGTGCACTGGGATTCAAGCCGTCGCTGTGCCCAGCATGCCATGGCCTCTGTGTTCTCCTCTACAGGCGAGGAGCCGGCCTTCCTCCACCACCACCGGCAGACTCCCTCTTGCCATCTTGTGGCCGTTTGAAGCTAGTGTGATTAAATGGGCTTCTCATAGTGAGGATAAGATGGATCAATACCGTACGACTTCATCTCTCATGATGATTGGGGTTACAGAGACTGTAATTTAATTCCAGCATCACACACTGACAAGGACACGGTACCAGAATGTATAATTGTTGTTTGAGGATTGTAGTCCAACCAGCTCACCGTCTCTGTGTTTGTTTAGGTGTATGCTTCCACATCTGGTGACGAGTACGCCAGAGACAATGGAGGATACCCCGGTGCAAAGCCCGGAGCCGTCTACCCCGGCTCTTTCTACATGCAAGGTAACCTTTTCGCAAAATATCACTTGAATAATTTTCTCCTGTAATGCCGTTTTTGATATTTACAAATATGCTTTGACTTTCCTCAGAAGACCCGTGGTCATCCTCCGGTTACTCTGCCATGCTGGGTAATTCTCCTCACATCGGACAGCCAGGCTCCTTCTCTGCAATTAACCCACAGGACAGGATGGTGGGTAGAAACGGCCTTGGCCTTCTCATTCATTTCATGTGTATATTTAAGATTTTTGTTACAACATAATTTAATAGTGTTTTTTATTTAGTGTGACTCCTGTGAGCTGTTTTTGTGCCTTATGAAGTTACTTGTATCCTTCCTCCAGAAGCGTCACCCCCTGCCTCTGTCCCCACAGAACTATCCCCTGCATGGCAGCGAAGTCAACGGCTTCCACTCAGCCCCCACCACCTACAATCACACACCCGCCATCAACGGGGAAGGCATCATGGGTAAGCAACTTTTTCAGCTCATCACAGAAAAGTGTCTCCACAGCGTCTGTCACTGATTCAACTGTCGTGGTCATTTTCTTTTCTTCTTCTTCTCCTCCTCACAAGAACAAATTAACGGGTCATCTGACTCACATTATTTGTTTTGTCTCTGCAGCCAACCGAGGCACCACAGCTGGCAGTTCAGGAGATGAAATTGGAAAGGCTCTTGCCTCAGTGAGTTCTTTTCTGTTTGTTGTTGGGGTTTTTTTTAATTAGTGCTGGGCAATAAAACACTTGAAATAATTTTCCCAGGAGTTTTATTTCCTCTGTCAAAGTGGAAATTTAGTGTGATTGTAGATTTGTGTGAAGAACGAACAAATAAGTGCAAATTCAACTAAGGATTGTGTAACTGTTATTTAACCTTTTTTTCTAGTTTCATTCAGAACAGATTCAATGTTGTAAAATATTAAAAACAGAAGAGCACCAAACGATTTTATGTTCTTTATTTTTACATTGTCACAGGTGATTAAATTATTATAACAATGACTGAGTGAAAACCTGGGTTTTAGAAGAT
The DNA here is from genome assembly GCA_900323345.1 of Pseudochromis fuscus. Classification (NCBI taxonomy): domain Eukaryota; kingdom Metazoa; phylum Chordata; class Actinopteri; family Pseudochromidae; genus Pseudochromis; species Pseudochromis fuscus. The sequence continues at coordinate 27,372 of OOFC01006977.1, forward strand.
TCTTATGATAAATATTAATAATTGACTATTTAATTGTCCAAAGGAGTGTTAGAATTTTTATGCGTTCATGGTTTGTGATGATGTAGAAAACTCTGTGTGGTTGCTCTGTGTGTTTTTACTCAACATGTTTTCACTCATTTTTTCAGATTTACCCATCGGACCACAACAGTAATAATTTCTCCTCAGCTCCGTCTACTCCTGGATCTCCTCAGGCTATTGCAGGTAAGCTTCAGTTCTCATATACAGATAATGAGAGCGTCAGATTCTTTGTATTGTTATATAAAAAGTCACAAATTATGAGATTGTAATCTGTATTATGTCGTGTGTCTTTATTTTTTAATGGGGAAACGATCTGTAATTTCAAGCCTTTAGCCTCCCTTTGATGTGAAGCTCCTGTTAGCTTGGAGCTGTGTGGATGTTACAGATCAAAAGGTTCCTGAAATGAGTTTGGGTTGTTTTGTTTGTTCTTGCCATACAACCACACATTTGGAGAATATATTAATGTCAGTAATGAGTAGCATCCTCAGTCCAGTTGGTTTAACTTGCTTAGCTTGATGGGGACTTTGTCTCTTGGCAGACAAAAATAAATTGGTTGAACTTGTTTGTATTGTTCTGTATTTTCTAGTCTTCTCTAACACAAAAATGTGTCTGCAGCTCCATCTGGTGTAAAGTCGAGAAACGTCACTTTAACAGTCTCAATATTTCTCTCAGCAGGAGCTCAGTCTCAGTGGCAAAGACCAACCACACCCAACTATGAAGGGCAACCACACGCACTGGTATGTTTATACAAGTCTCTGCTGCATCTGAAGCTTCGTTACACACATTAATGTATTCGTCTAGTTTTTGAACGACACTTTCTTTTAGTTCACAAGCACAAATGTACAACTGACATATTTTTCTTTGGCTCTCTTGCTCACTCTGACTTGTTGATGTATTTATACAGCAGAGTAAAATGGAGGATCGCTTGGAAGAGGCCATCCATGTGCTTCGTAGCCATGCTGTGGGCCAGGGCCCTGGCTTAGAGGGCGCTCACTCTGACATGCACAGCCTGCTGTCCGCAGTACACAATGGGGGCCTCGGAGCCCTCTCTCCAGCGTTCCCCAATGCGAGCCTTGCCCTCAGCAACAGACATCCTGCTATGGTGAGTCACCTGCTCTATGAAAGTTGTACTTTATTTTTTGTGTCTTATTTAAAGACGCTTGATGGTGTTTGGCTGCAACACAAAGCAAAAGTGTTTCATATATATACCTCTCATATATTTTAGGAGAATCTGTGTCAGTATTGAAATTCAAATTAACATATTATATGGAGCCTTATGTGCAATAATTTACAATTAAATGAGAGGGAAAGTGGATGGAAATTGTAATTTAATTGCACGACTAATTGGCCTTTTTAAATGGATCAGTTTTTGAGTTGCATTTCTTAAAATTTTATTTCCACAAGGAGCAAAACATGTCTATCATAGTACCACCTGCTGGCCAAAAAGTGCATTACAATAAATTAGGAGAAAATTTCATGCTTAATTTTCATTGAGTCAAATAAAACTGGTTCCACAAAAATATTAGCAAACAAAACATCACAATAAGTATTTTACTTGAGTTACATAAATGCTCTTAGATATTTTAGTCTGCTCGTTGGTCTGACACATTTTGATGAGGGAACCTTTGTGGTCTGTTTTGGGACAGTTTAGTTGTTTTCTGAGATTCACCTCCTTGTTCTCCACCTTCAACAGCAGGGAGGGAAACACGAGGAGCCCACAGGCCTTCCTCCCAGCAGCACTCTCCTGCACGGTCATCACGCATCCGGACCCACAGCATCAGTCGGACAACCGGAGGGCTTCACCAGTGAGTTTGACTTTTGCACAAAGTTACTGAAACAAAAGATTGATTTTGTATCAGTTCTATTCTACTGATGACTGATCCCTTTGATGCTTTTCCACATTATGACTCATGTTACATTCCTTTGCGTCTTTGTCTCAAATCTTTGTGTACTCGTCCCCAGGTCTCCCTGGTGGTTTGGCCCGCTCCACACACTCCTCCAGCAGCTCAGACATAAAAAGAGAAGAAAAAGAGGATGATGAAAACTCATCTGTTGCAGACAAGTCAGAGGAGGAGAAGAAGGACTCCAAGGCAGCACGCAGTCGAAGGTAAAGTCCTCGCTCTGTTTTTAGTCTCTGTACTTGTGTTTGTGTTTTCACCAGAAACGTCATGAAACAGTTTAATCATGCTGTCAGTTTGGGAATATAGAGGAAACAATTTGATGCTGGAAATGTCCACTGTGAGGTCCCAGATGTCACTTTGAAAAGACAGTGTAATTCATCTTAGTTGTCTCTTTCCTGTATTTCCCACTGATTGTCCAGACGGTTGTAGGTGTTTAACAATGTCAAAATCCCCCTTCCTTCATGTCACGTTTTCAGAAAGGAGGCGTTGACCCTCCAGATGCTCTCTGGCCTTTCAGACCAGAATGATGAGTAAGTTTCTCCAATAGAGAATCAATTTCTAGTGCTTTGTGAGCTCCTACCAGACACCACCCAAAGCACATGTTCATGGGGCTGGTGTCTAAAATCTGACCTTTGATTGGCACATTCTGATCTGTATTATCCATCACTCACTTCCACAATTTCTGTACATTTAGTTTCATACATAGAAAATAATAGGATATGTATTTAAGGACATTACGGAAATAAATAGCAGCACAAACAAGAAGTTGGAGGCCGAAGTTACAGCCTATTGTTCTTCCCTTGTTAGAAAACACAGTATGATGTCAGACTTGAACACACAACATACAATACCATTAACAGAGAGCCTATCCAACTACTGTGTGATATGCATTTTGACCAAACGATCATCTGAAGTGAGAGTTATTTCTTGGAAAATGTTTTCCAGCATTAACATCGTACATCTAAACATCTCATGTTCACTGCATTCATTCAGTACACAGGTGTGTTAGTCACGTTAAACAGTTGTCACAAGGTGGCATGAACTCTTGTGTGTTTTGTTGTTTCCTGTGGAATGGCCCGCGTCCTCATCCTCGTGTCTCTGTTTGTAACTAGTCAGGACAATGAAGACGATGAGGACCTTCCCCCTGAGGTGAAGATGGAGCGTGAGCGGGAACGGCGGGTGGCTAACAACGCCCGCGAGCGTCTCAGAGTACGGGACATCAACGAGGCGTTTAAGGAGCTTGGGAGGATGTGCCAGCTGCACCTCAGCCACGACAAACCTCAGACCAAACTTCTCATCCTTCACCAAGCTGTCAATGTCATCCTCAACTTAGAACAACAAGTCAGAGGTCAGGCAGGTTTGGACGGGAGGCGGTTCAGTTTAAATGCCGTTTGTTGCACTTTGCTGAAAGGTGGTGTTTCTGCTTCCCTCGTTCAGAGCGCAACCTGAACCCCAAGGCAGCATGTTTAAAACGCCGCGAGGAAGAAAAGGTGTCAGGGGTGGTGGGTGACGCACCCATGCAGCTCTCAGGAGGCCATCCTAGCATGGGAGGAGATGGCCACAATCCAGTTGGCCACATGTAACACCAGGTAGGCCTCGAAGATGGGCTGCTGAATTAATGGCCCTGTTTACACTTGGTTTTTAAGATGTGTCTCAGGTGATCGGATCAGGAGTGAAGAGCGCTAAATAAAAGTATAAACGACCACCAGTGAAATCACTCAAACCACATGTGGAGGTGGTCTGTGATGCGTGTGACCACATAGCTTTTGTAGTGTGAACACCAATGTGACAAGGATGTAACAGACGTGCTTTTATAGTGTCTCCTTCTTTTGCTCTGCGTCGAACGCTCTGCTGTCTCTGAGGTTAGATTGGCAGGAAGTTTTTTTTTTTTGATACTTAAGTTACCACATCACTTTTAGGCTGAAATGTTTACATGTCAGATCCTAATAAGAAGTAATGCAATTTGTTTTATTTCAAGATTGTTTTGAGGGATCTATGGGCTGTTCACACTTGGTTTTAAGATGCATTTTGGACGTCACTGAATACTAAAGACCAACAAGATGCATCAAGATCCAGTCTCAAACCACATGTGGAGGTGGTCTGGGATGCATGTGACCACACACCTGTTGTAGTGTGAATGCTGATGAGTCACATGCAGTTTGGAGATGCATGTTAACTACAGGTGTAAACAAAGATGCGTCTCGGTTGTCTATTTGTGATCCGATCGACCCTTTTTAAAACAGTGTAAACAGGATCCATGATGTCGGCTTCATGTGTTGTGTATTTGTCGCACACACTGTTGAAGTTGTGTAGAAATGCCACCGCGTAATGTTTGTGTTTGTTTCCTTCTCACAGATCCGGTGGTGTCTCCCTGGCTGTCAGAGGATGTGGCCTTAACAGATTTCTTCCACCCATTATTCTCAGTGTGTGTGTATATGTGGACATGTCTGTGTATTGTCCGTTCAAGTTTCAAGATGCACATTCACACACACTCGTACACACATGCATACTGCCAAAACTGACACAGCCTGTTTGTCGCACTCCCAACCATGACTACAAGCTCAAATGTGAAGAACTTTTTTTTTTGTTGTTTTTTTGTTTTTAGTTTAGCTTTGTTTTATACATGTAAGATTTTTATTTTCTGTTTCTTGGTTTCCACACGATGTTGGAACGCCGGAGTACTTTTTGTCCTGCCACACATTGGGACTTCACACACTGCCGAGAGGTGCTCTGGTGGGGGGTAAAAAAAAAAAAAAACGGAAAAAAAAAAGAGGAGACCTAAACAAACACAAATTGAATCAAGGATTTGTGCCTAATTGTTACATGTTTTCTATTTGACATTTAAGCAAATTGCTTTACATGTGAGGAACATTTATTGTGAGGGATTGCTTATGTGTATGAGCAATTATTTTTAATGTATGTCATTCCCAGCGTGATGGTACAGTCTTACATATGTTATGTAACCAAGCCCATAGTTGAAGTTGAGTTGTCAAAATTCGGTGACTTTTCCTTCTGTGTTGAAGGCGGTGGGGAAGGTCACGGGGTAAAAATCAAGGGGGTTTTTTGACAGCTCAAACGCAGCTTACATGAAAGACGGGAACTCTGACCCAGAGGCAGTCTCTGACTGAAGCCCGGTCTCATCCCACTGGAGACTTGGAATCGAAGACTTCTTCCTTGAAGGTTATGAATTATCCAAGAAATCTGTCAACAAACAAAACTGTTCTTCCTCTTTGTTGACCACAAATTCTAGTGTTACTTCAGTAGTCCCTTGTTATAGATCCAGGTTTTTGTACTGCTTTATGTATTTTAAAGCATACATAGACAAGACAAAGCACAGTTGTATAGTTTTAGGCTGGAAGTTAAGTGTTGACCTGTATTTACATTTGAGTCCCTGAAAGTTTTGTACAAAAGCCATTTGAATTACTCGCTAAGTGATCAGCACCACTTAGTGCTGTTGCTTTCTTAAAATGGTTTACTGACAGTGCCAGCAGACTTAACAGCTCAAGTCTTTCCCCTTAATCGATCTGTTCTGTAAAAGACAAAAAAAAAACACACAAAAAAAAATCTGGGTTTTTTTAACGGAGGGATCTCATCAGTCCGCAGTTGTTAAAGCAGACGGGCCTTTGTGTAACTGAGGCTTTCTTTTCCTAAATGAGCATTCCCACTGAATTACAGCCCCTCACCTTCCTCCTGGGTAAGTGTTTCTTACCGAGAGAAGCGTGACGTGTAAATTCACTTCATACATTATTCTGTTTCATTTTTCAAAATTAAATATATATAAAAATATATATTTTTTGTTAGTCTATACATTGTAGATTTTTTACATAAATGGCAATATTAGTTTGAAGTTTAGAGTGTATTGTAGATGAGCTGTATAAGGGGATATTTGACATTTAAATGAAATCGTTCAAAAAAAATTAATTCAAATTTGAACTGGGATGGCGGAGGAAAAGGGTCAACAGATGAGGGGGGGAAATGTTGAAAGCGTTTTGGTGTATCCTTTTTTTTTTTTTTATTCCAGTTTTAGTTGTAAGGCGTATCATCAGCTACCCAAATGAATTCTTTCTTTCCATTTGGGCTTACGTGGACAGTTTGTGCCGCCGTCCCGTCGAGGTGGTCTTACTTCGGCGGTGAGGCACTGACGAAAAATGTGGGAAGGGATTTTTTGTCTCTAACAGTAATTATGCAACTGGTTTTTGAATGTAGCTACCATACAAATGTGGATCGCCTTCATTTTCAAAGTTGTGTTCCTGGGTTGTTTTTTTTGTCAGTACAGTATAATAGTTTTTCATTTCACCTTTTTTCTAATGTCTGCCCTCAAACCAAGTGGCTCCCGGTGTGCGGATCACTGTTAAAGTTTCCTGCGCATTTCTTTGGGAGGCAGGCGTCGGTATTTGGGTGTAAGGTAATGGATAATATGGAGAACAAAACAGTGTTATTGTGATGTTATTCCCATGTCATGTCATGTTGTGAATGGTTTCTTTTTACCAACATGTAATCACAAATGGGAGGTAGAGCATTTTGTGTGTTTAATTTCTACAAAAAGAGATGAAGAAAAAGACCTATACAAATCAATAGTGTGGCCTTTTCATTCTCAAGACTTAAGATGTCATGATGGGAGAGTGATACCTTATCAGTGCCTGAACTTGTATTTTCATTTAAGACAGTTTTTATTTTGTGAACCATATCATTTCATTTATCATGGAGATTAAAGAGGTACTTGTTCATTCCCCCACCCTCCCTTCTCCTAATGCTTTTTTCAATTTTCAGGAAGAAGTTTAAATGGTATAAAGAGATTTTCTTTCAGTGTATCTAGTTAAATAAATAAATGTTACGTAGATCTTGTTTAGTTTTTATTCCTTTTTTTCTAATTAACCAACTGGATTATGTTGTCCAAACTGCTGTTTTAGTTAAGGTCATGGTGACGGGTCCAGGTCGTGAGTTTTCTTTCTATCTGCCCTATAATTGCGAAATCACTTGACATGACGGGGTTCAAGAGGTTCTGCTTTTGGCTCTGATTGTCTTGCCTTTTGATGCACATAAACGTGTTTTAGTATGTGTTGCTTCGGTTTCAGTGTAGGGAGTGAGTTTATTTTCCATAGTAGCTGGAGCCTCCTAATGACTTGGAGCATTTAAAATTTCTGTATGTCAGAGTGCAAGCCCTTTGCTGCAGTGACTTTCAGCATATTTAGTCTTTTAGTGACAATTCTCCACCCCTGACCTTTACTCTTCCAGCTCTTTGGTGGCGTTGACAGTGACTTTTTGTCCGAAGTTCTGATCGCTTCTTTCAAAAAGTTGTATTTGAAGTTTTTTGTCTTTTTTTATTACAAGATCAGTAAATATACTGAACATTGCTGATTTGTTCCAAGGGAAAATTTGTGACTAGATGTCATTCAGTAACACATGGGATGTTACTAAATAGCGTGCAAGCTACATACTCAAATTATGTGGTTTGGGGGAAACTTCATTTCTTGACACAAATCTTGACATTGACAGTTTAAATCTGCAGAAAAACAATCCCGATCACTGCAGGGGCATGTAAAGTTTTCAGCTGACGGGCTTGGACTTGTTTTGGTAAAAGAAAGCAGTGAGGAAAAATACTTGCTTTCACCAATTTTGTCATATCTTTGTTGAACTAAAAAAAAAAAAAAAGGGGTGAGACCATTGAGTGTTAAATACATTCACAGGTACAGAGTTTGACATCTTGGAGTGAGGACACTGTCGACTCCTCCAGGGTCCTCAGAGTGCCTCACTCAGTATCTCTCTCTTTTATATATATATTATATATACATATATAAATATATATAGTTGAGAACTGTCCTGTATATAACAGTAATGTAGCAATAAATGTGCCATTTTTAATAACAGATTATACCTTTTCCAATGTCTGGCTTTTGAATATTGTATACATAAAAAGGAAAATAAAGGAAACCATTGTAATAAAGGGTTTATTGTAGTTCGGAAAATGAATTTGTTCATATTTTCCACTGCCAATAGCCGGTTACAGGGAACAAATGCATTTCTTCCAGCTCCACCACTATGCAACAAAGGCACCACACTAAACTCAGACCACGATACCACAGCTAATACTATTGATTCCATAAAACCAACACGCCCAGGACTCGGGTTACAGCTGGATGCTTTCCAAAAGGCAGAGCACAGATTGTTCAAACAGCTCAGTGTTGTAAATACACAGACCTGTAAAATGGTGGCCTGAAACGACCCTGAGCGACTGCACGCTACCACCGATGTATTTCCCCGTCGGTGATTTTTAAGCAGGCATCAGAGGAGGCAGCGCGGGGTCCTCAGCAGCTAGCAGCGAGAGCGTCTTCCCGAAGAAGGTCGAAATGGTCCAGCAAATATTAAATAAGTTCGTTGGTGCCAAGTACGTTGGTATCCTGAGGACATGGTGAGTTTAATGAACGCTGGTGTGTATGTTTAGTGAAATATTTATATGATGCTGTTGACGTGTTGGCTGTGGGAGCTGTTAACGCCAGCGTGTCCTTCTGTGTGACCCTGTTAGCTTAGCATACCTGTGTATTTCCTACTGTCTTGGGCAGTTAGCATAGTTTTACTTAGTTAGCAGCCAGATTAGTCAAGGTGGTTGTTATTATAGTAACACTGTAGATGTTTGATACCATGTGTGTTGTCGTAGATGTTTCAAAGATGGAGTTATTCCTAGAAATTAATGCCTCCATCCTTTGCCAACATACAGTGGAGCATGTCTCATTTTTATTTATAAAAATATTTTATTTGTCTGACAAGTATTACAATTGTTGGAAATATTTTTGTATTGTTGGTGTTTTAACATCATGTCTTCACATCTGACTAGTTAAAGGCAGTTGTACCTGACAGCTGTTCTTTTGTATACTGATAGCTGTGTGTGTGTGTGTGTGTGTGTGTGTGTGAGGGGTTATATGAGGATTATCAGGCTCTGGGATGGGGGCACAAGAGAATGATAAAAGC
>OOFC01006979.1:3133-21058 GCA_900323345.1 Pseudochromis fuscus
GACGCAGGGTCAGCCTGCCATCCAGGTGGACCAGACCCTCACCCTGGAGCTGCCCGGCCAGCCAGGAGAGAAGAAACGACGCATGGCCTGCACCTGCCCCAACTGTAAAGATGCGGACAAGAGGTGAGTGTGTCCAGAGATGGATGGATGTACACCAAGATTATACATGTACATGCCCAGATTTTCTTGTCTCTCAGTAGAAACACTGGAATAAACATTTGCAACTGGAAAGCTGTAAGGGAATAATATCAACTGGAAATTGGTGCTGTGGACAGGTTTTTAATTCATTGCTAAAACTGAAAGTTGGTTACCTGGACTTTGGCATTTTGAGAAGTTGTGTAATAAAAAAAGAAAATTGAACCATGTTGCAGTGATTGATGCTTGTTTGCACTGACTATGAATACAAATCTAAATCTTTGAAGATACTACAACAGAGTTCATGAACAAAACAGAACTTTTGCATTGACATCTTTGAACCTTGTTAGATTCAGTGCTAATAGCTGCTGCATCACATTGAATACATGTGTTTTTTCCTGTGTAGACCTGGGGAGGTGGGTAAAAGGAAACACATCTGCCACGTCCCCGGTTGTGAAAAGACGTTCAGGAAAACATCGCTGCTCAGAGCTCACGTGCGGTTGCACACCGGCGAGAGGCCCTTCGTCTGCAACTGGGTTTTCTGTGGGAAACGTTTCACACGCAGCGACGAGCTGCAGAGGCACGCCAGGACGCACACAGGTGCTGCTCACACTGAAACACACATGGAAACACAGACTCAGAGAATTATAAAAACATGTGATACGTGATGATGTAATATATCTTCAACACCTACTTAAACAAGCAGAAGTTAACATCTACAAGATAAAAATGACAAGACAGGAAAAAACTTTCCTGCGCTGATTCTTCACACAAATCAAATCATTCATCATCTGTTATTTCTATTCTTTCAGTGTGCAATGAGGAAGGTGTTTGATAGGTGAAAGAATGAACAGTGTTATAACTGCATGCATGAATTTTGTGGAAAAAAAAACAACAAAAAAACATCTATTTGAAGCCCTCTCCATGTAGATTCCTGCTGATTTACATTTTCCTTGATAAATATTTTTAGTTTTGTTAGTGAATGATTCTTGATTGATGCAGACCTCTGTAGAAAACTGTTCCCTTCTCCTAGAATTTGACGTTAAATGCACAACTTGTTTTTCTTTCTCCCACAGGAGACAAGCGCTTTGAGTGCAGTCAGTGTCAGAAACGCTTCATGAGGAGCGACCACCTGACGAAGCATTACAAGACTCACATAAACACCAAGAACCTGTGAGCAGATACTGAGTTTACACACAAACAAACTCTCAGAAACAAACTGTTTAACAGGAAGGAGGGGCAGAGGAGACGAGACCAAGGGAGTGTGTGTGTGACTTATCCCAGAACGGGAAATACTCCAAAAAAAACCGCCCATATATTCCCTCTCACTCCTCTAAGACACTGTGTAGCGTGGTGTACAAAGAAATCCTTCCTGGTGGACTTCAAACTGATCCAGCAAATTTATTGATAATAGTTTATTTTTGTTGTTTTTTTGTTCCTCCCCGGTCTGAGTGAAGGCCAGAACCAGCTCCGACTGAATTTGTAAGAGGCTTCAGACACAGATGCTTAACTCTGCTTGTATATTTATGAACTTCTCTTTGGGAAGAACCATCACAGAATTATTCAGACACCAACGCCCCAGGACCTCACTCACGGTTTCATCTCCATTGATTTGTTTTCCTCCCCAGAACCTGCTTTTTTTCATTGTGGAACATTGAAAGCTCTCGGGGAGTTGTTGAGCACCAGAAAAGAAAACAATTTAACTGGATGATTTGTAAATTTAACAACAACTCATTTTCCTCAGTGCAATGGTCATTTTGTTTCAAGCTATTTGTGTTTAGCCAGAGTCACTATTTTAAAATCTTTGCATAAAGACCCCCTTTACAACACCTTTGAAACCCTTTAAAATTTTACATTGGCTATTTTCTAAGTGTGTAAATGCATCCTATTATAAGTAATATTAATAATGCCAATAAACTATTTATTACATTTCCCATAAATGGTTACAATTTGATTTACAAAGTACAACTTTAGACCTGAATTTAGAAAGATGAAGTTTAAATTTACAGCAGAAAAACAAAATGGACATAAAAACATATTTCAACAAGTTTGCTTTAAATGTGCTGATTCGGCTGCTCTGAGCTACAGCCTGACATCCCTGATGACAATGTGAGATCAAAGCTGGAGAACTGCAGGCTGAGTTTGTGCTCATGAAGGGTTAACATGGAGTTTAGGGCCAGAAGTCCCTGTGCCTTAAAGTTGTCATAAAAAAAATTAATTTACAAACAACCAGTCACAGTCTGGTGACTCCTTTGATACATGCAGTGATGTGAATGCAACAATATGAAGAAGGTATGGATGAATTTCAAGGGTAGCAGATGTTCCCGAAGGAGTTTACTTCTTTGGGAACGTACTTCATTTAAACTGAAAGAAAATAAGCTGAACTGGGGAACGATGAAGGACCGAGAACTGATCTTTGAGGAACACCAAAGTTTAGGAGGGTTACATTTTGAGCTGCACTGCAAATTTTCCAAGTGATTAATTAGTGTTGTGATCAGTCATGTAAGACGTGTCATGGAAGAGCAGGAGGTTATTGATGTTAACATTTCAAATGACTGGAGCAATGTAAGCAACAAGTGTTCTTTAAAGATGTGGAGCAAACAATGTTCTGTCACCGAAAACTCAAAAGTGACAGTTTTGGTGTAAGAGTGGAGGTGGATCCAGGTTGTTCTTTGTGTTAAGGTTGGACAGTTATTTCTCTTTCATCAATGAGTTATATATATATAATAGATCCAAGCAGCTTGTTTGGCAGGTGTCCAAGAGTAAAAGTGATTTTATACATGTATACTACCTAAAATTCTCTACCTTTAGAAAGTCACTGAAGAAATTGTTGATCGCAACAGTCCTGAGGTGATGATAAGGTCAGAGGTCTGTCAGATGTCGAGGTGCCAAGAATTGAATTCAGTGAAATATCAGTCATAAGAGGAGGTCTTTTCCCTGCGAGGTCCAAACCTGGCTGCTACACAGCTGGTTATCCACCGTGGATACCACAACAGGTACGCTCACATCTGGATTTCAACACTTTTTTTGGTACTGAAATGTTTCCATAGTTTCACAACTGTCAACGTTTGGCCCCTCGTAGCCTTCACTTGTTCTTTGCTAGATTTAGGCCATATGTTATTTGAGTTCCTAAATGGTTTGTGGCTTGTTCTTAGTCAACTTTAACTTAACTTTAACATCATATTAACAACTTCTGGTTTCTTCATAACTTTTATTTAATTTTGTTTTTTTTTAAACCTGTGTGAATTTATTGTAAGACAAACATGTTGATATTCTTCAAAGTAAAGAATCAAAACGGTAAAAACTATTTGGTACCTGCACCAAATGACCCCAACCTCTACTGGCTCCTTGTGTACGGATAAATAAACAGCAGAATTCCAGGGTAACACTTTGCGTTGAACTCACAGTGTAGTTTTGGTTTTTATAGCCTATGCATCGCTGTACATATGATCGGAGTTTTAATTATTTGGCCTGACTTGACAATCATGTCACAAGATGCAAAAAAACAAAACAAAAAAAGCTTTCTCAGGCCTTCTGTGAGTTACATATTTTCCAGCTATGTGATAGCTTTACTTCTGAATTAACACTTGAGATGTTGGTACACAGATGACCAGCATGAGGCCTACTGTACAGTATTCACACACATTACTTATCATTTGCTTTACAGAAAACATACTGTTGCTCATTTAGATTTTTATATAACAAAAATGTGCTGATGTTTTACTAACAGGTCACCAATCAGTTTGAAGTCTGAAGTTGTATGGGAGTTCCTTTTATTAAATCTAATACACCAACTCACATTCAAACAAGCCTTTAGGTCAAATTAGCTTGGTGCCATCAAAGAGTGATTGTCATCTCTGTGACACATCAGTCTAAACCAGGGGTCTGCAACCCTGGTCCTAGAGACCAGGGTTAGGACCAGGGTTGCAGACCCCTGGTCGAAACATTCTCCAGCTTCTCTGTCCACAGCAGATGAATTTGACCAAAAAGCTTCATTCAAGTCAGAATTATTTTTAAAGCACTTTGCGGAAATTAAGTGCTTCACACAAGTGACAAATGCTATAAAGCTTAGGTGGCCAATATTTGGTGTATTTTTTAAAGAATGTGTCTGAAGACACAGAATGCCATTAGGCTAGATGGATAGACAGAGCCTGCTCATATTTATGTTTGTATTTCATGTCTGAAAATGTAAATACAGTGTGTGTGTCTGCCAGACACAGTAAATGTAGGATATTAAAACAAGAGTTAAGCTGCATAGTGTTGTGGCTGGCGTAGCTGGCCTTGAAGGAAATGAACTTTGTACAGTGTGTAAGGAATAAAATATAATGTGACATTGTATAGCTTCATTCCTGCTTTGTATAAGACTTCTAGATCTTTTTTCTATTGAATTAAAGATGCCTTAGACAGCTGCACCCAGTATTTAAAAATGTTTTCTGTCTAATTCCAGGTTCCAACATTTGTAAAAAACAAAACAAAACAAAAAACAGAATCTTTTGTGTTTTTAACTTATGTTACATGCTGATGACATGTGCACTGACTAAAACCCCAGGTTCCAAAATTTGTAAATTTGATGTTGATTGTAATGAAATATGATGCATTTTTCCAAATTAAGACATTTCTGATTTCTGCTGCTTGGTTTCTGTGAATTAAATGCTTCTTCAAGCCTATAAGTCATCTAATCTTCTACAGCCAATTCTTGTGTGTATCAGGAGAACCAAGAGAACCAGCAATTAATTTTATAAGTTGTATAAAGGTGCTAAAACATAGAGTTTGCTCCTTTTCTACAGTCACCCTGCTTAATAAAGAACTCAAACCCTAGAATGAGAGTCGTGGACTTACTTTCTAATAGTTACTTTTGGTGTTTACACATTCCCCTGTTTTTCTTTAAAGACAGAAAAAACAGTCAATGTCTGATATGAAGAAGTTAGATGTGGTTGAAAGGATAATACTAATAAAAAAAAACCCAGACATTTTTAGATGTTAATATTAAAGTTAATAAACCAAACATGTATAAAACTTCTAATAAAACTGTTGGAAGCACATATTTTGTATTTAAATGTAAAATCAAGTTGAGAAAAACATTTTCACACCTATTAGGCTAATGGGTTAAATTATGGCAAGTACAGTGAACAGAAGCATAACTGCTGTTTTTAATTTAATAGCATTAACATCTAGATTGAATGAATGTAAATGTTTAACAGGGTGGCAACAATGTCATATATGAAATCTTTCATAAACTTATTGACTTCCCTTTATCAGTACTTGTATATTAACCTTTGCCCTGATGTTCCTTGAATTCTGTCTCCAGCTTCATGCCATCCTTTTATTTTGTTGAGTTTGCCTGCGACATTTATTGTGAAGTTTGCATTTACGTCATCAGCAATCGACAGACATAGTTCCAGTTAGCTGAATGAAAGCCGGTAATGTTAGGGGGATATTTTTCTGAATGACTTGATATTGGTGGTGTTACAGGATTATATTTACTATTCCTCTTGCTCGTTGGTGTTTTATGTACGTATTGTTTATGTTTGCTTAGCGGGGACCGACAAACAAGCTAAACACTTTGGTACTTCCTTAGCTAAGCTGGTCAGCTAGCCTCATTTGTTTACATTAGTGTGTCCAACTGTATTGTTTCAGTCAGGAAGCCTCTGCCTCTGTCGCTTTCACTGATTTTGTTTCTACTTCGTTACTGCTCAGAGGTTGGTGCTGAAACACATGAAAGCTGGACCATCGCATTGTGAGTAACTACTAATGTATGTTCAGTTTGTTAACCAGAACTGTGATGTTGTTGTGTTCCTTTGAAGTGTCACATGCTGGTTTCTTGTACATGAATATGTTCTGTGCAAACAGGCCGTTCAACGAGGAAACACAAAGGCCAAAGAGGTTTTTCATAAATCATTAAAACCTTTTTTTTTTTTTTTTTTTTAATTGTCCAACAGGTTCATGACTCAGGTAAATAAAAATGTTGGGACAAAGACATAGTCAAGTCAACCAAAGAGACTTTTATTAGTTTTATATATTTTTTTAATTTGCATTTTAGGACAAAAACACTTCTCTACTTACACAATCCTGAATGTGTCATCATGAAGTAGCAGGGCTGGGTGTGCTTTCTTTAATGGCTGAATTCAAGTATGATACAGTCATAGTTGTGGGATATTTCAACAACACAATCCTTTTTTTTTTTTTTTTTTTTTTTTAAAAAAGAACAAAATATTCCACATTTTTCAATTGGCATGTGTTGCAAAAACCAAACATTACCTGCAAGCATTACCTGAAAATATGATAGATATATTATTAGAAGTAGCAAAGTCATAGTTTTACAGATGTTGATAGATCAGCTGTAAACACCCCTCGCTCAGGGTGTATTTCTGATACTCTTCTCTCACTATATTTACATATCAGTGTAGCTGCACTGGGCCCTACATTTCAGTTTCAAATGCAAACATTCTCCTCGGTCTGTTTTCATAATGCTGGCTAGTAGTAAAACAAGCGTCTCTGTTATCTCATTTTAAAAGAGAACCTATCCCTTACAGTTTCAATTGATATTGACTTTTTTTCCTCTACAGGAATTTTCTAAAATGATGGCAGTGAAATAGGAGAAGAGATGAGTAACTTTGGGCCAGCAGAGCTGGTCGCAGGGCTCTGTCATACAGATGAGGAGAACCCTCTCCCTCTGTGGCAGGATGGACACATCAGCCCCTGTTTTAACCAACTCATCTTTGGAGCTTTGCCTTATGCTGGGATGGCGATTTTCAGTGCCTGCTATCTCAGCATGGCAAGGTGGGTCATCCAGAGATAGTAGCCACTTATCAGCAACACAGAGAGTTTATATGCTTATTGTATGTTTAGTCTGTAGAGTTAGTTTATCCCTGCATTAATTAGAAATATGATTATTTCAAGGAGTAATAACATTTACACCTAATTAGAATTTTATATCAATGGACATCTGTTGGAGCTGAACGCCTAAATACATCAGGTGTCATATTATTGATCAGTGTTTTGTAATATTGTAATTCTATTAAAAGAGAAAACAATGAAGCTCCACTTACACACAACAAAAAACTTACACATCACTTTTTAAAGTGGCACAGTTGTTGAGGAATATTTTTTTTTTTAAAAGAAAATCTATGTTACTTTCTAATCAGCAGCATTTGCAGCAACATTACAGCAGCGGTACAATCAACAGATTCTGTCTCTTACTGATTCCAGTTCAGAATTAAAATTTGAGTGATATGTTTGTGCTCCTCAGATGCAGCCTCCTCCAGAGGTCTCCTCCGTGTGGCTGGACACTCAGGCTGGTGTCAGCTCTGCTGGCTGTGCTGCTCTTCACTGTAGATGTTGTCTTGGTGAGTGTCCTCCAGCAGGGGGACATGTACCTGGACATCCTCTGTGACAGCTGTGCGATCCTGGCCTGGCTGGTCCACTTCAGTGCCATGACAGTGCTCCAGAGGTCGGCTTTCAGGAGAACCAGAGGACCTCCACTGCTGCTTCTCCTGGTTCTTCTCTTACTCCCCAATCATGTCATCACCTTGATCATTTACTGTGACAACAAGGAATATTCAAACCTTACAGAACCTCTTAAACTGGCACGATTTGTTCTTGCATCAGCCCGGACGCTCTCTTTTCTGGTTTATCTTCTGGCATTTGCTTTTCCCTGCATCAGTGATGCGGAGTATACCTTGTATATTAACGCTGTTGATGGATCCCCGCTCCTCACAGAGAGCACCCAGCCAGACACAGGTGAGATGGTGGCTGAGGATGGGAGCAGCTGTGTCTCTCGACTCTTCTACCTCTGGTTGACTCCGCTCCTCAGACGAGGGCAGCGAAAGGAGCTGGACAGACCGGCTGATGTGTATCACCTACCCCGCAAACTTCGGACTAGTGTGGTTTGTCGATACTTCCATCAGTGTTGGGAAGCCTGTCGACGAGGGGCAGCAGTTAGTGACAGGCAGGATCAGTGGCCCCGGCCGGTCGGCAGGAGCCTCCTGAATGGAACCTGGAGTTCACACTACCAGGAGGAACCACTGGAGCTGGAGGGTGATGTAAGATTGCTGAGGGTACTGCACAAGGCGTTTGGGTTCAGGTACTACGTCCTTGGTGTGCTGAAGGTGACGGTCAACATGAGTAGCTTTGCAGGTCCTCTGATCCTTAGCAATCTGGTGAACTTTGTGGAGGAAGAAGGAGCCCCAGTCAGCAGAGGTGTCTGGTGTGTCCTGGGGCTCTTTGCCTCCACACTTCTGTGCTCCATTTTTCGAAACATCTTTGTCTTTGAGGTCTCTAAGGTGGCGCTGTCGGCACGTGCGGCTCTCGTGTCGGCCATCTACGGCAAAGCACTGCGGGTTAGCAGCTGCAGCCTGGCTGGCTTTTCTTTGGGAGAGGTGGTAAACTTGATGAGCACAGACACAGATCGCGTGGTCAACTTCTTCAACAGCTTCCACGAGGTGTGGAGCATGCCCTTCCGCTTCTCTGTCACCCTCTACCTGCTGTATCTGCAGGTGGGTGTGGCTTTCGTTGGAGGACTGTGTGTGGCTCTGGTGTTGGTGCCATTTAACAAGTTCCTTGCCTCCCGCATCCTTACCAACAACGAACACATGCTCAGGTGCAAGGATAAGCGGGTTAAGGTGAGACCACTTAATCAATGCTTTTGTTGTTTTGTTTGGAGCAGTGGTTGTTGGGGTGATGGCGGATGCACTGTTCATAATGTTAAATTGCCTCTAATAAATCATAAAGTGTTTCTAACAATGAAATCCCATCAGGAGGATTAAGATTCAGATTTTTCTGCTAAACATTTGACTTTTATGTCCCAGTTAATGGCGGAGATCCTCTTTGGCATTCGTGTCATAAAGTTCTACAACTGGGAGCCTCATTTCACACAGAAAGTTGCGGACTGTCGTAAACAAGAGCTGTCGCACCTCAAGGCCATCAAGTACTTGGATGCCATGTGCGTGTACACCTGGGCTGCCCTGCCTGTGGTCATCTCCATCTTCACCTTTGTCACATATGTGCTGCTTGGACACCAGCTTACTGCACCCAAGGTAGGAACCCAACACACAACAGTGAGCTGTATTGAAAAGTTGAGGATTCTGGGCTCCTGTGGCAAAATTGTGTTGTATGTAACAAACACAACATTAGTTTTAGGAGTAGAAATGTATACAAATGTTGAATTTCAGATAGTATTTCCTCATAAAACATAACTCAATTGGCAGTACAAATATCTGATAGCTGACATCAGTCGTCTTCACCGAGAAGGGTGTTTTCCTCTGCACTGGTTATGAAAAAACCTATGAACAGATCTTGATTCAGTTTTTATGAGACATAGGATATTACCTGAGGAACTAATGATTAAATTTTAGGCAAGATCAGAGGATGAGATGCTGTCTTTAAAAAAAAAAAGAAGAAGCAAACGTGACATCACCCATTAGTTTGTGGACTCACATTTTGCAGTCAGAATATTGGTATTTGGACATGACCATACGGGGTGTTTGGAGCCAGAAATGACCATATTTGGATATGAAGGGGAAAATGAGGAGGTGGGTCTGACCCTTGAACCTTAGGACTCTGTCCAATTTGTATGAGACTGGAGTTCAGAGGTGAATGAGCCTCCAAACCACATGTGAATTACTGGAGACCAGACCACCAGATCACTGAGAAGAACGGCGCTTTTACGCTGGTACCTACTCGCTTCGCTTCGCATCAGTTTTGGTGCATTTACACTGGAAAAAAGTACCTGGAACTTGGTACGTGGTACAACTTTCCGTCCCTCCTCTCCTGCGGTTCCAAAAAAAGTACCCGGTCAAGTCGGAGCAGGTACTAAAATCTTATTGGTCGGAATCGTCAGTGGGTCATTGCGTCATCACTGTGCGGCACGTAATCACCACAAACATGTGGCATTTTTAAATCTTTGGCAAACCGTGCAGATGTGTTTGAAATAACAACAAGAAGAGAAATGACATCTGTTAGAAATCCTGCCCCATGGACTCAGGACGAGGTGCAAACCTTTCTGTCATTAGTCGCCGATCAGAAAATTCCGCAGGAGCTGGACGGCGCAGTCAGAAACGAAAGAATTGCATAAAAGATGATGTCATGAATGACGGCCAGCTACACGGAGGAAGGACTATCCTTGGCAATGTAAATGCAACTGAAGGGCGCCGATCCCGAGCGATCCGAGGCGAAGTGAAGCGAGTAGGCACCAGTGTAAATGCGCCAGAAGAGTTGACTTTATCTAATGACTTCAGAATGACTTGTGGAAAAGGTTTTTTTGGAGCAGCATCTAAGGCCATTGGTAATATCACACTTTTTTGCACTACTCCATTGGCTTCATTTTTGAGGCCTGGTTGCTGCATCCATTCAGTCCATGGTTGTAATGGGTAAATGTTACTGTGTTATTTCACCACAAGAGGGCAGCGTTCAGTCTATAACATCAGTACAGATGGATTATGGCTTGGTGGAGGTTTGAACTCTCTGAGTGTCCACCAGTTATTTTCTTTGAATAAACAGCAATTAAGTCAATTTAAGTCTATTTTATTTACATAACCCAAAATTACAAATCTCAAATTTTTGTTTTTGCAACGTGTTCAACAATCATTACTCTTTATTACCAGATCCTCAGTTTGTAAAGACAAAAACTCATTTAATTTGCAGAGTAAAACTAAATATTTGGAACCGTTCTTGTTGAGATATGTTTTATAGATTTTATTTCCCATGTGTCTTCAACACTGCAGATTTTACTGGATTCTTAGCAAAAAGTACATCAAAGTCAGTTAAAGTTATCAGTTAAAATTGACATCAAAAGTGTCACTCTGTTCTTTGAATGAATGTAAATGCATTCAGTTTAATTCAAAAGCACAGATTGTAATACATGTGATGATGTTGGGTGTGTCTCCTCCCTCGCAGGTGTTCACCACGCTGGCTCTGGTGGCAATGTTGATCATCCCACTCAACAGTTTCCCCTGGGTGCTCAACGGCGTCCTGGAGGCCAAAGTGTCTCTGGAGCGAATCCAGCGCTTCTTCAAAGCGACCAACCAGGACCTGCAGGCGTACTATGCCCTGGGTAGGCGGCTGCCTCTGTGTTTAATCACTGATCCAAAACATCATCCATTTATTTGTTCCCATTGTCAGTCAGGGTAAAGTCTGCTCCTCTATCTGTTTACAAGCCCTAGTCATTCAATATTAGGCGCAGATATAAAACTCCACTGCTCCCATCGTTTAAATCTCTGAGACACTGTCAGTCTGCACAACAATCACAGCTGCAGCATTAAATGTGATTGTTTCAAAGAGCTATATGGGACAGAGGGGTTAAGTTAGTGGCCAATTTATCAGCAAATCCTTTTTGACAGTATTGGCTGGTAGAAGTTATTTATCATATGTCGTATTTCCATTGTGCTGCAACACACCACATCTGTCCACAGTGTCTCCTGAAGGCAGTGAGACGTCCATCCTCTTAAGTCAGGGAGCATTTTCCTGGCAGGGGCCCAGCGAGGGTGGAGCTGACACCAGAGCAGCTAAAGGAAGTTTGCAGCTGCACAATCTCAGTCTCCATATAACTAAGGTACAACCTCAAACTCTTGTTTCGATTATTCTTGCAGAATTCGTCCGGCATACCATCCAAAGCTGTGCACAATAAATAAAGTTTCCTGTGTGACCAAGAAACACAGACACAGAATCAGCCCTTAGAAAGTCATGTTTATTTTTAAATCCTGTCCTTGAGTGATGAAAGTATTAAACACTCTAAAATGCCACTTTATTTTATTTCTGATTGTGCTTTTAAAGAGAAATTAATGAACAACTGGTATTCTGTACTGATTTAAATCTGTCCGTAAACATTGAAGTGTAGCATGTTGTATACAGACATGACATTAAAAGCTGTATCACAACATTTGTGAACAAGAAACTGGCAAAAGAAAGGTTGAATCTTAAATTCAGTGATGTACTGATAACGTATCTGAAGTCTAATCAAATGATTGGTCATTTGATCAAATCCCAGTTCAGGGTAAAAATGTTCAGATTTGGACATTTACACATTTCCCAGCCTCAAATACTCTTCAAATTGTGTTAATGTTGATTCTTGCCATGATCAGAGCAGTGATGGTGCTGATGTGTGTCTGGTTCAGGGCTCTCTGGTGGTGGTGGTGGGGAAGGTCGGCTGTGGGAAGAGTTCTTTACTGGCTGCTCTCACCGGAGAACTCAGCAGGTACGCTGCTTTAAATCTTTACATGAAATATTCAGACTGTGCTCTGAATAAACTGAGTCGAGAATGCAGGTTTCCTCTGGAGCAGTGTGGAGTTTTTTTTGTTTTTGTTTTTGTTTTGTTTTTTTATTGAGATGGATATTACAACATGGAAAGCAACTGTGATCAGTTATTCAGAGAAGATAGGGGCTGCCATTCATCCTAACAACTTTACAGACATTAATAGCGCATTTACACTGGTACCTACTCGCTTTGCTTCGGCTTTGGTGCATTTACACTGGCAATAAAGTACCTGGAACTTGGTACCTGGTACAACTTTTCATACCTCCTTTCCTGTGGTTCCAAAAAAAGTACCTGGTCAGGTCGGAGCAGGTACTAAAATCTTATTGGTCGGAATCGTCACTGCGTCGTTGCGTCATCACTGCGCGGCACGTAATCTGTCCCCGCAAACACACCATTTTTAAATCTTCGGCAAACCGTGCAGACGTGTTTGAAATAACAACAAGAAGAGAAACAGCATCTGTTGGAAATCCTGCCCCATGGACTCAAGACGAGGTGCAAACCTTTCTGTCATTAGTCGCCGATGAGAAAATTCAGTGAGAGCTGGACGGCGTGGTCAGAAACGAAAGAATCGCATAAAAGATGACGTCACAAATGAAGGCCAGCTACACGGAGGATCGGCTATGTAAATGCAACCGAGGGGGGCCGATCCCGAGCGATCCGAGGCGAGGCGAAGTGAGTAGGTACCAGTGTAAATACGCCATTAGAGTACTGAAAATCTTTGTTCACATCAACTGCATTAGATGATACTTCTCATCCGACCTGTAGTGGAGACCAGGGTTCATTAAACCAGAAATGACTGAAGCTCTTCTGAAGTCCTCCTGTGCTCCCTGTGTCTCCTCAGGCTGAGTGGGGTGCTCTATGTTGCAGACAGAGAGGCTGGCTTCGGTCTGGCCTCCCAGGAGGCGTGGATCCAGCATGCATCAGTACGGGACAACATCCTATTTGGCAAAGACTACGATGCCGCCTTCTACCAGGCTGTTATCGACGCCTGTGCGCTGTCAGATGACCTCAATGTATGAGCATGACATCTTCTCTTCTTCTCTGTGTTTCTCTTTTGGAGAAGAGCATTTATTTTCTGAGTGGGAACAGTAGAGAGGTGGCAGGAAGTGGAGGAAGGACATGAGGAAAGATATGCAGCAAAGGTTCCTGGTCTAAACCTCAGAGATGCTCTAACCCGGTCCAACTATTTGGTAGTTGTCAGAGTTGGTTAGAGTTTTTGTACTCGCCCTCTCCTGCCTCATTGAACACCGTGAATACAGGTTGACATTGTACATGTGATCAGTGAGTTGTGTGAATGCTTTGGCTCAGCTGTGTGTTTATGTGTTTCCTGTGTGTGGTGGAGTCTGACGATGGTGAGGACAGTTCAGGTCGCTCCAGTTTGAAATGTTATCAACAACTTCTGGACAGAGATCTGTACAATTTGTGTGTGAACATTTCCATTTAATCAGCACCGACTGTTGACGGACTGCACATCCACTGCTGTTGATCAGTGCATTGGAGTTTAACATAACTGAAATATCTCACGTTGCTGTTTCTGTAGGTTTTGCCAAAAGGTGACAAAACAGAAGTGGGTGAGAACGGAGTGACTCTGAGCGGAGGACAGAAGGCCCGGCTGGCCCTCGCCAGAGCTGTTTACATGGTCAGTCCACTGAACAACCATCTGCTTCAGGCTCAGAGAGACATGGGAGAGGTTAAAGAAGGATCTCTAGGATATTTACTCCTGTCGCATGAGATTGATTGTTAAAGACTGATGCACATTGTTAAAGACATGACGCCCAGGACATGTTTGAAGATGAGAACCTGTTCTCAAACATTTTACCTGGTTAAATAAATGTCAAGTAAATAAAAAACATTTGATTGGATCACAAGTGGACAGCCGAGACACATCTTTGTTTACGCTTGTGTACTTCCTGGATTTTAACCAGGAAGAAGACACCTGAGCACCTCATGCCTGTTTCAGCTCTTTTACATTGGCTGCCAGGATGTTTTAGGATTGATTTTAAGCTTTTATCAATCCCTTTTAAAGCACTCAGTGGTCTGTCCTTCTTAAATTGCTGACCTTTTAATACTGTGCTCTCCACCTCGCACCTTGCGATCCTCGGTAAAAGGTCTTTTAACTGTCTCAGAGGCCCGGCTGAAAAAAAAAAGGGGGACAAAGCTTTTTCAGTCCAGCGCTGAGGCTCTGAAACGACCTGTCCGAGGTCATCCCGTCAGCTGATTCTGTGCTCTCCGTTAAGTCACTTCTTAAAACACATTTTTATCAGAGAGCTCTTCCTGATTTCATTTAAGTCAATGTGATTTTATAGTCTGTTGTTTTTATTTCTGGTTTAATCCATTAAGCTGGTGCATAAAACAAACACGAGTCCTCTTAAATTATGTATTTGTGTTCTTTATTTTAGTTAATTTTTATTCTGTGTACTTTATTTTATTATTATTGGAAAGCACGTTGTAACATTTGTTTTAAAATGTGCTCTGTAAATAAAGTTTTTTATTTTTATTTATTTATTTCCAAACCACGTCAACATCGGGGCCACAGTTTTCACGCATCAGGACACAAAAAACGATATGTGGTCACACGTGGTTTGAGTGATCGGATCTTAAAGCGTCGTAGTGGTTGTTTGATGTATTGAGCGCTGTCCACTGGTGATCCAGGTGCTATTGAGACTACATCACCTGTACTGTCTACATGTGAGCACTAAAATCTCTCCCATGTGACACCTGGCTAAATGTTTAAAATGTTATTTGAAACATTAAACCTGCCTCTCCACAGTGATGCAGCCAGAGAAACAGTATTTACAGATAACCAGCAGGTGTGCCACGCGATCCTTCATTTTTCTGCCCACAGGACAAAGACATCTACCTCCTGGATGATCCGCTGGCAGCAGTGGACACAGACGTGGCCGAGCACCTCATGAAGAAATGCATCATAGAGCTCCTCAGGGGAAAGACCAGGATCCTCTGCACTCACCGAATAGAGTTTGTGGATAAAGCTGACGTGGTGGTCCTCATGGACAATGGAACTATCATCAAAACAGGTAGGGACAAAAATCTGCATTAGATATGTAGAAATTACACATTTTGTTATAGTCAGGTTGAGATGATTCCTTATCCCTGAGGCTAAAATGAACCTGATAGTTTTGACCCAAACATGTTCAGTACTGATGTAGGTGTCATTTAAAAACTCTCACATTTTTATTTTGCTGCATCTAAGACATGAACACAGTGATGACAAACATGTGGATCAAAAGCAGGACATCATCTAAGAGCTGTTGAACAAAGACAGGAAACATGTTGCAGGGCTTCAGGAATTGTTTATACTTTGCAAACAATAGATTAATTTCCTTTAGTATATTTACTTATTTTCCGGACTGTAACCCGCTACTTTTCCAACACCTGCGGCTTAAACACCGGTGTGTGTGCACGAAGCTCGTTAGCTTTTTACAAGCTAGCAAGCTCCGTGCCGCCGATACATTTAGCATCATCACATCAGACCCGGTCAGAGTGGACCACATGAAACTGTTCGAATAAATTCAACAGCGGCTTATAGACGGGTGCGGCGTATACACAGGTGCGCTCAATAGTCCGGAAAATACGGTAGTTTAGTTTAGTAGAGAACATGTTGGATTTTACCAGCACTGCAGTTTGGTAACTACAGGTTACAGGTAAATCTGGTTCATCTGGACCGTCTGGTTTGAAGTTGCAAAGTTCCTGGACATTTCATATCAGCTGATTTATTTTGGCTCCTTTTATCCCACCTGCTCTCTTGTGTTGTGTTACACAGGCTCCCCGGCTGAAATCCTTCCTTTGGTCGAGGCAGTGCCAAAAAAATGGAAGAATGACCACAACATGAAAGAGAAGGGTATGTTCACCTCAACGTTTAACAGACTAATGCTCAAGGATGAAGCAGTAGAGCTTTGCTACTGTCAGGACTTTCACAATACTTCTTTGGTTCAGATTAAAATATCTGGATAAAATGGATGCGTACAAAACTTTTACTCACATATTCATTTGGATCCACTGTAAGGGTTTATTGTTAAATGTCTCAGCAGCTCGTGGATTAATTGTCTTGTAATTTTGTGCATCGTGCACGAAGGAGTTTTTCGTGTCTCTGTGTAGTCACACACACTGTTACACAATTATTCAGAGTCTGAGACAGTCCAAGGTTTGGTGCTTATGGTGAGACTCCTCACATGAGTGGGACGACTGACCTTGTGTTGTACGTGTGTGTGATGTGGCCCTGGATAACTCAAGCAAGCTACAGCTGTTGAAGGAATAGGTCACCATGCATGAGGAGGTGAAGGTCGTTGGGAGATTTGCACTTTCTTGCGCTGCTGCTTTGCCCTCATTTTTGTCGTCCATTGCTGTTTACAGTCTATGGTTGTGGATAAGCACAGAGATACTATTATGTTACTTGTCTTAGTCTCACTTTTTAATTAGGTCTCTAATTAAAAAGTGTGATAAAATCTTTCAGTGTGCCGCTGTTTATCTGTTTATCAGCAGAATTATTTTTTCCCTCCTGATTGCCACCAGATGGTGTGGAGCAGGATGAGGAGGAGCCAGGTTCACCCCCTGATCTGTGCATGGATGATGATCCTGACCCGTCGGGGGCTGAACAGAAGCAGGTGGGCGGGCTGGCATGGAGAGTCTACCAGACCTACTGGCTCGCTGTGGGCGGGGTGCTGGCCACCTCCATCTTCATGTCTCTGCTCCTCATGCAAGGTTTGGAAGGACCACTCAGTTTTTCACTGTGACCGGTTTACACTGATCACCCTCAGCAGATGTTTCTCATCATCTAAAAATTTCAAGACTGCTCACACTACAGCAGAAATACTAAGATTTTTTTTTCTTACATTTGAATCTATAAATCAGCTTATTTTTTTAAGCCCAAATCACACGTCTTAGTAGATCCAACTACCGTATTTTCTGCACTATAAGACGCATCGGATTATAAGGCGCACCTTCAATGAATGGCCTATTTTAAAACTGTTTTCATATATAAGGAGCACCGCATTATAAGGAGCATAGAATAGAAACTACCATAGTGTCTGGGGTTGTGTTATCATCCATCTAGATGAAGCTGCACTAAAGTGAATGTCAACAAAACAGTCAGATAAGTCAGTCAGTCAAACTTTATTAATAGAAAACAAACCAACGTTCTGACAACTCCGTTCACTCCACAACAAGCTAGTACATTCACAATACAGTACCGTACGTACTGGTAGCTCTTACTGGTATTTGCGCCGCCTTCGTTGAAAACAATGTGTTTCCAACTCCATTTGTCACAGTTCAAAGCTACATGAACACCTGTTTTATTTTTTTCTCTGAGGTAACGTCAGTGACGTAGTTTTATCTTTTACCAACAACAAGGTACAACAGGTAGTGCAACTTTTTATCACGTAGTTAGTGCATCACAAACGTGGAGGGAACTTTTCCCTGATTCAGTAAACACGTAAAAGAAACAGTCTGATACCGCTACGGTAAATCAAACGTTAGTGCAATCACAATATACGCCCCCTGACTACGGTAGCCAAAATTAACCA
>OOFC01006981.1:3556-22008 GCA_900323345.1 Pseudochromis fuscus
ACCTTGTGGAGTTTCTTGTTTTATGAAACACTTTTTGCTAAACTAACACATTTGCTGTTCATGGAAATATAAATATTTCTTAATTATATATATTTACCAATAAAAAAATATCTAATTTAGTGTTATTGTTGAATATGTATACTTAAGAACTTCAAAAACTGTATGGAGTGTGACAGGAGTTACCCCGTGTTTGTAGGCCATTTCCATATACTTGTGAATAGGCTTAAGATTTTCTGGTTTATACCTGCATGATTGCAGACAACATATATGCATTTATTTTCTTGGAACTGGAGTGTGCAAGACCTTCCTCCATATTGGTGAATTGACTTCTTGTGTTGATTGTTTGTATTTTATTCGTGATCAATATTTTAAGAAAATCCTGGATGACTAGCCTGTGTGTTTGTCTGGTCATCTTCAGTATTTTCACGGATCATTTGGGGAAGGGTTATAGTTTGAAGATTAAACAGTAAACAATAAAATTTTATAATACTTGTATGTTTTACTTTTTTTTTTTTATGAACCAAATTTGTCCATGTTCAGTAACTACTTGTAGTCAAATGCCTGTTTCTAAAAATGAACTGCACAACCTTTGCATACTGTGAAAAAATTGCAATGTTTATGTGTTGAATGTTAGTAAAACACCACACTGATTCTTACATGTGGCCAAACCATACCACTCACATATGCAGCATTTGTACCGTGCAAGTATTCAAATTTATAATATTTAAGAACTGTGGCTGTCTTAATTTACTGAGGAGCCTTTCCGCTGATCATCTGATTATAATCGGGCCATATACTAAAACAGTAAAAACATTTTTGAAATCAAGTGACCAAATATAGCACTTAGAAATGAACAAGCAGAATTTACTATCCAATTTTGTGTTCATTGATTTCTGGGGGTCATAATTTGAGATTGTTCTATACGAAACAGACGTTCTTACTTTCATTAACAGCTTAGTGGCACTCATTCATTGAAAATTCACATTTTATTAGTATTTATTACAGATTAGACCAGGTAATTCTAAATGGATTATTAAACCCATAAATTTTATTTTGTTGATGCTTTATTAACTAATTTAACACGCATGTAGAGGTGGACAGTTTATTACCATCATTGTCTTGATTTTTTAAATTGTTTTTGTAATTTTGAATGCATTTGAAACCATGAGCGTGCATTGCCCTCTAGTGGTCATTAGGCAGAACTGGAACATTCTAGTGTTATGCACATAGACTGCATGGTTATGCATTAGTGTAAATGTGTATTTACTATTAATGCCATTCGTGTTAAACCTCAACATTAAACAGACTCATTTAAACAATCTCAAACAAACACACCAGCCACATATCAACAGCACTTCAAGAATTTAAGAGATCTGTTTGTTTGTTTTTTTATGACAAATCCCTGTTCAAGATGTAGAAAAACAATACAACAGTACTTGCACTTACGCTGCTTCTCTGCTTTTACACTTATCTGGTGTAACAAACTATTGAAAACTTGGAATCAATTCTTTCTCAAAGCGATAAAAACAAACTACTTTGACATTAACACAGACGACATCAACATATTACCTGCGTATTGCCTGCCAGGCATGTAACTTTCTTTTTCAAAATATGCAGTCCAAGATTACGTTTCCTGTCATATCCACTGCCTCTATCCTTTAACTAAAACTGTGGTTTACCTGAAACTATAATCCAGCATGTCCGTATGAGGTGTAAACAACCAGGTAAACAATGAAAAGCTGACTGTGAGACAAAACTCAGGGAACAACAACCCACTTCCCATCATGTGACTCTGTGCGTAAACAGGAAGCAGCTGATCTGACTTCACTGCCTGCTTCCACCGAGTAATGTATACATCTGTGCTTTTTAAAAGAAATAAAGACTGTAATTTTAAACTGACTGAATATAAGTAATCGTTCTACACTTCCGGGGTGAGTAGACAACACGCCGATGAATGTAAACCTCATTAGCTATTTGGGCTAAGCTAACCTACCTAGCGTGTATCCTGGTTGCTAAGTTAGCATTAGCTCAACTGTTTCCCGGAACAGAAAAAAGAGTTTAACTAAACTTAATAAGGTGTTTATATGTTACTCTGTGTCTAATAAAATTGTAACTAGCTAAAAGTGTTCGACTGAAGCGTTCAGACGTGTTTTCTGTGGTTGTATCAGGTTGCTGCTGCCTCGGTGGAGCTAAGTAACAGCTAGGTGACACTGTGTGTTTGCTCCGCAGCAGAAGGAGAGGAAGAGGAGAGCAGTGCAGACACACACTGAAGTCATCTGACCTGCAGCTCACAGAAATACCCAACATCGTGTCTGCTGAAGGGGATGTCAAGCACAGCAATGAAGAAAAAGGTAAAGCAGGGAGTAAACTTTGACTCTTTGTAGCATCACTACAAGGATTGAGTGACGTGTGAATTGAGACTTTTCTCATTCACTCAGCCTTCTACATTTGGAGCTTCAGCAGTTTTTGATTACTCGAGCTGACCCAGAAAACAGTAACCAAAACCACCATATGAATGAATTCAGAGAGGAATAATGGGATGATGGTCAAATGATCTGCTTTCAGGTGCTACTGATGGGGAAAAGTGGGTCTGGAAAGACCAGTATGAGATCAATCATCTTTGCCAATTACATAGCTCGAGACACACGTCGTCTCGGGGCCACAAGTAAGTCTTACATAGAAATATATAAGTAATGTTGGGTGTTTATTTGATCTATTTTTTTTTAATCATTCTCTTTTTACTGTAGTTGATGTGGAACACTCCCATGTACGTTTTCTTGGCAATCTGGTTCTAAACCTGTGGGACTGTGGAGGGTAAAGCACATTTATTCATTATTTGCGATTTACCAGCATGACAAGTCTTTCCCTCCTTCTGAACAGTATTCTGTGCTTTTTACTATACCAGACAGGACACTTTTATGGAGAACTACTTCACCAGCCAGAGGGACAACATTTTCAGAAATGTAGAGGTTCTTATTTATGTATTTGATGTTGAGAGCCGCGAACTGGAGAAAGACATGCACTACTACCAGTCATGTCTGGAAGCCATCCTGCAGAACTCCCCTGATGCCAAAGTGTTCTGCCTCGTGCACAAAATGGACCTGGTGCAGGAAGACCAGAGAGATTTGGTGAGCTTTACTTCATACTTTGCACATCATCAACTCTGCTGTGCCACTCTGAGGATTAGTGTACTAGCAATTTAAACTAAAATCCATATTACTAGCCTGAAAAAAACCCCCAAAACATGACCTTTTTTATGCTATTTTATCTATAAGGTAAATAAAACTACTCGGTTTTTACATTATTTTACTTTGATTTTTTATTTAACCTTTATTTAACCAGAAAGTCCCACTGAGATTAAAAATCTCTTTTATAAGAGAGACCTGGCCAAAATAGCGGATGTACAGAGTTACAACACAGAAAATGATACCCAACACAGTCAGCAGATTTAAAAACAAATAAACAAATACATGTTTGGCTTTCAAGAAAAACAACCACATGCCTCTGTTACTACATTCTTAATGATACTTATACATTTATCAAGAGGTATCACTGAGTCTAGTTTTAGCTCTTTTTTTAAGGTTATTTCAGGTCCAAGATGCATTAAAAGAAAAAAACAGTTTTCCTCAGGTCTGTAAAAGCTGTGGGTACAATGAAGAGCAGCAAATTAAAGGATCATAACTGGTACCCCCCAGTAGAACTGCTGTAGAGAAAGGTACAGAGGTAAGATAGAAGTATTCCCATAATTGCTTTAGGAATAGAAATAAATCAGAGTTGTTGTCTGCGAATTGCTAATAATGTCCAACCCACTAAATCATAAAGAACACAGTGGTGGATGAGAGATTTTGCATTGGTTATGAAGCAAAGAGATGCATGATGCACTGAATCAAGGGTCTGTAGTGAGGATACAGAAGCATGTATATACAGAATATCACCATAATCAATCAGACAAAAATGTAGCTTCCACAAGTTTTTTCTTGGCCCTGAAAATAAAACAGGATTTATTTCTGAAATAAAAGCCAATCTTCATTTTGAGCTTAAGTTGGTAATATGTCTATTAAATGAGAGTTTGTTATGTCTCCAAATGCTCAAATACTTACATAACAGGTCACATTTTCAATGTTTGTTTTTTTCAGAGGTAAAAATATTAAAATCATTACAAACCACTTGAAATTTAACACATGTGACACCACAAAAATCAGTATCACAATAGTTATACTTCTAACTAAATGATTTGAAATTGCATGACCTAAACTAGTGATCCCTAAAGGTACCAATTGTATCGGTACTTCGTGTACCTATCACCCAGAGGTTGATAGTGCGAAACATTACCCCGACCAAGTGTAGGATTTACGTATTTTCAGAAGGACTCAATGCAAATGTTATTACCTATGTTAATCACAACCATAATATAATTATTTTAAAGTAAAATTGTTTCCTTCTCTGTAGTTTATTTGTCTGCTTTTGATGTTGACCTGCGTAAAAATATTGAAAACCTGACCAAACCTGTTATTCTGTCTGTTGTTACAGATCTTTAAGGAGCGTGAAGAAGATCTGAAGAGACTCTCCAGGCCTTTGGCTTGCACATGCTTCAGGACATCAATCTGGGATGAAACCCTGTATAAGGTTGTGAACCTGATTGTCAAGACACTTTTAAATGGCAGCCGATAAAATTGACACTGTAAGAAAAAAATGTTTAAAATTGTGTTTGCAGGCCTGGTCCAGCATCGTGTACCAGCTCATCCCGAATGTCCAGCAGCTGGAGACAAACCTGAGAAATTTTGCACAGATCATTGAAGCAGATGAAGTTCTTCTGTTTGAGAGAGCCACCTTCCTGGTAGGAGAGACCACTTCTTCTTACAAACGTTGCGGTGTAAAATCTGGATCTGGAAATAAAACTGATTTACTTTGGGATTTTTGTGTGGTCTTGTAAATGCAGGTGATCTCCCACTATCAGTGCAAAGAGCAACGTGATGCTCACAGGTTTGAGAAGATCAGTAACATCATCAAACAGTTCAAACTCAGCTGTAGGTGAGTTCACTCTGCAACAGCATTGGCTGCTCTCTGTTTGCCCTCTGTTGAATTTTAATAATGTTTCTGACTTATTTTTTTCTTAATTCTTTTATTCCAGTAAACTTGCAGCCTCTTTCCAGAGCATGGAAGTGAGGAACTCTAACTTTGCGGCCTTCATTGATGTCTTCACCTCTAACACATATGTCATGGTCATCATGTCAGACCCCTCCATTCGTAAGTAGTGAAGACAGCATTTCTCTGAAGCAAATGTAGAGTTAAAGAGAACAACAGCAATAATAATAATGATCAATGTCTCCTTTTTGCAGCATCTGCAGCCACTCTCATCAATATCCGTAATGCTAGGAAACACTTTGAGAAGTTGGAGCGGGTGGATGGACCTAAGCACAGCCTGCACATGCGAATGCGTTAGCCCATGGATTTGTCCCTGTGGATACTCTCAGCCAATCAGCCTGCAAACAGCATGTTTCAGTCTCCCAGCTCTGATACATATGAGCAGCCACGCACCGTTTCCTCTGTATCTTCACATTCAATCACAGTCATTACGGGAGAAATCATATTTTCTTTTGGTTCTAATTTCTACAGCGATTAAAAGTGTCTTGAGAAGTGACACATTCTGTCGAAATATTTGTCCTAACTCGATACATTAAAAGAAAATGAATAATTGTGTTTACTACAGAGGGAGCTACCTTTGCTGTCACACTTTGTCATATACAGTAGATTTATTCATGCGGTGAATCCCAGTGATTGGGGATGTTCTCTCTAAATGATAGCAGCAGATACTGTTCGATTTTCAAATGCAGTTTGTAAGCTGTTACAAACAATATAGTTCTATTCAGAAGTACAATATCTGTGAAGTGTTTTTTTTTCTGCTTTGAAAGCGCTTGATAAACATGTACAACAATGTCATGTGTGGCCTAGATCTTATAAGATAAACGTAGTGGTTCTCGTCAGTCCTTATTCCCTGTGGTGTCCCTGCACACAAGGTCCACTTGACACTCTGCACCAGTTGTCCTCTACACATGACGAACAGTGCACCTGTTAAGCGAGTTGACAGCAGCGTTCGGGCAGATGGACCAGCAAGTCACAAGCACACCACAAACAACAGTTCAGTTCAGCTGTGCTTCATCAAAAACTTTCTTTGGTACTGTATGAATTACCCTCTGACAACTTGTCTTTAACAAGTTTTTCACTTTAATATTAAATATGACAACTAAAGCAGCCATCAAGGTTCTAAAGATCTTTAAGAATATTTTTTAAAAGTGTGTAAGTTATTAGATTTTAAAATCAAATGTTGCTTAGCTGGGATTGGTGCTCATAAGTAAGTGAAAATAGTGTGTTCATGTCTTCAGTCTTTTCCAGTTTGTCGTGTATGTGTTGTCCTGAAGAGGGGAGCTCGCACGGCAGTTCAAATGACTGAGTCCATGTATCACTATGATGGGGGTAAACACCAGCCATGTGGTTAGAAACTCTTCACACAGCCAGTCTATGGACTTGGGTTTGGATTACTCCTATTGTGAGTACACACTAAGTGCTGTGTTGTTTTAACCCAGAACTGGGTAAATATTATATTAACTACTTGCTGGGTTGATTTAACCCAGTAAGCTTTTTTTTAATGCAACATTTTAGTGTTTTTACGAAACATTTTGTGGTTTCTTCTTAATATTTTCTTATATTTACCCCAAAATGTGCGCGTGTGTGTACAAAAATTGTTGTTTTTACCCAAAATGTACAACTACGCAAGCTCCATCTACTGATGAATATTGTGTAATTCAGATGAAAGCAGTTCAAAAGGTATTTACTGGAGACACTGGGTTATTTTGTCAATGCACTGGCCTTTACATGGAAGACCGGCTGAGAAAATATATTCAGCACTAGACTGCACTGGTCAAAGCCCATTACACTGATGGCACTTTCATCTTTACATAAACCATCTGGTTCCAATGTTGCGTAAATCCTTGATGAATCCAGTGTTTAAAAGATCTGATATGTATCACACTGCTCTGAAATGACCAAGACCTGCATTCCTGTAGCTATAGCTATAAATTTTAAGTTAGTGCCAGTTTTATATCAAAATCACGTAACTAAGTACATCATGTACTAAAGTAGCCTGGCTCTGGTGACTGCTCAGGGCTCTATCTTACCTCAAAATGTATTTTTGCTTCCTGGTGTAAACACATTTTTTTTTTCCCTTTTCAATGATATGTTTAAATTAATTCAACCCTTATTCACCTATTAAGGTGGTAATCATACCAAGATTAAGAAGTTCCTTGCCTTGCTGACAACACAAATCTGAAGTGCTTTACCTGTCATTTGTTTTTAATACAAAAGCAAGACACCATATTTATTCATGCCGTCCATGGCAAGTAACTGGAGATTTGTTCACTTGATACCACCTCCTCCTTCAGGGGCTACAGGGGGTGTACACTCATTACCTCCTGCCTCTTTATCATAGCCAGCTTGGCTGCGGAGCCATTGTTCCAGCAGCGCTTATCAACACTGCTCATGTGGTTGAGTTGTATCCTGGAATGCTGAGGCTGAATAACTGGAAAATCCCCCGTCCCTCTCCTCAGGGAGTGAGTCTGCATAAAATAAATGAGGGTAAGGTAGTGCAGACAGGTTAAGCAACTTACTTATGTAAACGTTAGAGGGATAAGTAGGTTTTGTAGTCAGGAAAAAGCTAATAAATTTAAAACTAATTTGCATGATGACTGGGAAATAGAAAATGTCAGAAAGAAAAAGAATAAGAATAAGACTAATTTGATAACCATCATAGAAAATTGGATGACTGAAAGATAATTGTGTTTGTGTATGTGAACTCAACAAATCACCTCCTACCATCTCTCTTTGGACTTTTCTTCCCCAGGGAGGTGCAGCAAGAGCCGAGGTGTACAGAGCCAGAGCATAATACTCACCATGTAGAGAGAACTGAATCCCTGTGCTGATGCAAGCAGACAAGATGTTTATAGGTGACCCAAAAACTGTGATATCCAACAGCTCCCTGTGCTGTTTTATAGTTCTCTTTATATTTGTGACATTTAAACATAAGTTTTGTACTCCAGTTTTTCTTTTTTTTTTTTTTCATCAGTGATGTAAATTTAATGCCAGATCCTTGAAACACCAACTCATTCGTTTTGGCATAGAAAATAACTCAAAGACTCTATACAGTCATACAGTAACAGTGCTGAACACTCACTTCTCATGTTTATTGACATGCACACATCTCTTTACACAACTGATAAAGCTTTCTTACAATAGAAGCTAAAAAGATTCTCATGAGGTTTCCCCATAGACTGTGAATAAAAATTGGATAAGGCTAACGTGATGTCACTCTCTGGTTTGTGGATTTGCATTTTGAAGGCAGGAGTTTGGAATTTAAAAGTCGCCATGTTGTTGAGGTTTTTTGCAGCCAGAAGTGACCATATTTGGATATGAAGGGAGGAGTGAGGAGGCAGGTCTGACCCTTGAACCGAGGACCTTGCCCAATGTGCTTGGAATTCACTGGTGAATGAGCCTCCAAACCACCTGTAAATCATTGGAGACAAGACCTGTCGATCAACCTGCCAAGAAATCTTCTTTCTGAAGCCTGGTATCCAATTAATGATGAAATGATTTTCAGATGGACCACCAGATCACTTAGAAGAAGAGTTGACTTTAGCTAGTGGTAAATGGTAAATGGAGTACATTTATATAGCGCTTTCATGACCTAAGCTAGGTCCCAAAGTGCTTTACAAGGCAACTCATTTACCCATTCACACACATACTCACACACCAATGGCTACAGAGCTGCCATGCAAGGCACTAACCACCATTGGGAGCAACTTAGGGTTCAGTGTCTTGCCCAAGGACACTTCGACATGCGGACAGGAAGACCCGGGGATAGAACCCACAATCTTACGATTCAAAGGCGACCCGCTCTACCAGCTGAGCCACAGCCGCCCACAATCCTAGTGACATCAGAATGACTTGTAGCTACATCCTTTATTCATACAGTCTGTGGGTTTTCCTATCGTCTTAATGAGTCCAAGTATTTGAAAAGATACAGATCTAAAATCTCCTTGTGAGATAGTTAATGTTTTGATATCGGGCTCTTTTTGTCATCTGTTTGCACATTATTGCAATGTGGCACCCCATCTGTATGGGCAACAGGCCCAGAGTCCCTTTCATTGGCCATCTCTGCACCTGGATCCCCGTCATCGCTCGCCTCTGCGCCACAGTCTGTTTGATTCAGCTGCCGCTCCAGCAAAGTGATGCGTTGCTTCAGCCGTTGTTGAGTGTGTGTGTATTCGCTGAGCAGACGGGCAAAACGAGTCTGAAGGGTGTCCAGAGAGGACTCCAGCCTCTCCACCTTCTCCTCCGTGTCCTCTTTGTGCAGACCGCCGCTCTCTGCGTTCTCATCCAGAAGACCCTCTTTCATCAGGATCTCTCTGCCCCTCTCCTCCAGCACAGTCTTAGCATTCGGATACTCGGTCACCGCCTCCATCAAATCGTCCTTAGAGAGGCAGAAGAGGTCAGAGTAACCCAAGCTGCGTATGTTTGCTGTCCGACGATTTCCCATTTTACTGCCTTTTATGTTCAAAATGCTGATTTCCCCGAAGCAGCTGCCAGCAGTGAGGAGAGCGTACTGTGTGATCCCATCATCAGCTACCACAGCCAGCTTCCCCTCTTTAATGATATACATCTCCTTTCCAATGTCCCCTTTTCTGCAGATGTAGTCGCCTGGACTGAAGACCTGCGGGCGCAGTTTGAGCACGAGCTCCACCAATAGTCCCGCCTCACAGTCTTGAAAAATGCGTACTTTCTTCAGGGTCTCCAGGTGTACGTTGATCGCAATCTCAGCCCGCAGTTTGTTTGGCAGGTTCTTTAGCACCTCCTGCTCATCTACTGCCTTCTTGTTGGTCCAGAGGTAGTCAAACCATTTAATGACACGTGTCTCCAGCTCCTTGCTGACTTTGCGGAAGTGCATGTAGTGTTTAATGGCATCAATTTGAGCTTGGAACTCAGCACGGGTGGCATTCATGTTGGCAATCATCGAACCGACATTTCCCACAATCGTGGCGAAGATTAGCACCCCCACAAGAAAGTCAAAGACCACAAATAGATACTCTTCATCTCGCACAGGTGCAGGCATCTCTCCAATGGTGGTGAGAGTCAGAGTCGACCAGTACAGACAGTAGACATAACTCCGGGTCAAGGAGGAATACTCAGGCTTGGAGATATTTGGGAACACCCACGTGTCTGAGCCGAATCCTAAAGACTTAGATATAGCATAGTAGATGCAGGCATTCCAGTGAATGATGACCAGGATGTAAAGCACCAGATTGCAGATACGGAAGATGTTGGGGTAGTTGGTGCGCGTCTCTGTGCGGTCGAAGAATTCAAACATACGTGGGAAACGCAGCAGACGGTTAAACCTGAGCTGTGGCGTGTGGATGCCGGTGGAGATATACACCAGGTCAGTGGGCAGGATGGACACCACGTCCAGCTTGAACTGTAATGTTCGGACGTAGCTGTCTCTTAGCTTGGCGTGGTCCTTCACCAGCAAACCTTGTTCCAGGAACCCTGGGGCAAAATTAATACAGCACATGTTCAGCGTTCACTTAACAATATGAAGCTGCACCGTGGATAAACAAACTTAGAGCTGCTCTAATCGAGGCTTTTGATGCAAACAACACCTGATTTTACAGTTTGTCTTCGATTTAATTAGAAGTTTTGTCTCTTTCATTTGTTCATTTGGTTTTCTACCTCAATAGGTGGTGGAGACCAAAAAATAGTTAAAAAATAGTGAAAAATAGACCCTTAAAAAATTAGTTAATTCAACTTAGTTGATACTTAGTTTGTGGTCCCTCCATTGTCCATAATAATCAAACCGAATGACACAAAAGTTGTGTTTACATGGACTAATCTCATCTGCCTGATACTATTTTCTTCTATTGTAACTACAATGTTGCATTCATTTGCATTTAAATCCCCTTTACTGACCAACTGGATTTGTAGTGAGTGCATTAATGTAGCACTTTGCAAACTGGACCACGGGCATGAGAAGCATGAGACCACAATCTATTACAACCTCTCTTGAAATGTTGAATCATTGGAAAAATGGGACCGATACTGACATATACTGTACCGTTTTTTTCTACCAACAAGAATCTATACCATTAGAATAATTTGAAAGATAAGAACCAGGCTACCTGTTCGAAGTCGGACACACGTGTCCATGATGTACACAGTGTCAGAGAGGTAGTCCAGCACCAGCCAGCAGATGTAATTGCCCACCTGTAACTTGTCAAAGCATGCCCTGTGAATATAAAAAGAAAAATGCTTCAGTCCTCCACCCATATCCATCACCTTTCTTTGGAGGCTGCAGGGGCCCAGATGGAAACGGACAGACTGCTGTGTTATTACCTTGCAACAACAAGGAACCAGTTGTACAGCACCGCTGTGGCGATAACAAATAACCAGCGGTAGTATGCGTTATCGGATGGGGACACCACAAACAAATCCCACTTTTTCCTGAAAGCACAAGGAGATTGTAGATAATAACGCTTGAATTCAGCGACAACTATTTGAAGTGTGACAAAAACAGAAGCAAAACTACAAGCAACTACAAGACACAAGGCGATGTCATACAATGTCTCTGCAATAGTACTAGATAGACTATTGCTTGCATGTTAGGTCATTTTTAAAACATTGAGGTAATTTGGTATTTATCACATACACAATAACAAAAATTACAGCTCTGCACAAACAGTCTTTAACCTCTGTGCGTCTTTGTGACCTTATGAGACATTTCAAGGTTTCATTTTTGCCCTGAAGCGCAAAGTGTCTCAAGTGTCACTTTGTCGTGACCTCTGAGATAAGTGATCCTTAGAAATAAACATTTTCTAACTCTGTGTAAAAGAGAGGTTCCCTGTAATATGTAGACCTGTAAAATGTAGACTCTTAAAAAGTCTGTGTGTGGCACTGGTAACAATATCTAAACATTATATTGTTACAGAACTCCTGCCCTGGAGGACATCAACGTGCATGGTAATAGTTCAGCGCTGCAGCCATTCATACCTAAAGATCCCCTTGGCATTGTTGCCATTGGCGTCTGGTTGTGTGTTGCTGATGCGGCTGGGGGCCGTTCTCAGCTCGGGGCCACGAAAGCGTTCCAGGAAGGAGTCCGGCCGCTCCTCCTCCTCCAGCAGACTCCTGTGTGCCCATTCCCTCAGTCGCACCACCAGGCTCACCAGTCTGACACACATGAAGACCACAAAACTTGTTTCAGGGCCACAGACAGGTAAGTTGGTTAACTTATTGGTATCATATCTGTATTTCTGTATAACAGTGGCATTGACACAACAGGGACATGTCTTTGATAATACCTCAGATGAAGAACATCAGCCCATGGACTCAGCATCATATTTTTGACCACTGGAAGTCAGGTATTCAGAAAATACAGAGAATCCAGTTCTACTTGTGGTGTTCATCTCAACATCCAGGAGTTTCTCAGCATATAGAATTTATTATCATTTTTTGTTACAGTTGCTACATTTGTTGAAGCAAGTGTCAGAATAACTGCCATGAGGGTGTATAAAACTTTCTCCAATCCAAGTAATCAGAACTGAAATTTGTGGTTTGTTCAAATTATTAAATTGTAAAGTTTTGACAAAGCTTAACATAAGCTGATGTATCATCAGGGTCAGAATAAAAATGCAACCATTTTCTCTTAGTCGTGTTTTCACCTGACAAACATCATTTCCCTCATTGATGACCAACACTTTCTGTACCTATTGCGAGTTTTTCAAAAGCCTAACGACCTTTTGTACAATTGTGTAATGCAGCAGTGTTATTTTAAGCCTAAAACGTTGGAGCCTCTGCACTCAGTCACTTTGAAAGCTCTGTAAAGCCGGTTGACGTGCCACAGCTGAATCGTCACAGTTTTACCTTGAGATAGCTCCGTTCCTTTGAAAAGAATTTCTT
Organism: Pseudochromis fuscus; assembly: GCA_900323345.1. Classification (NCBI taxonomy): domain Eukaryota; kingdom Metazoa; phylum Chordata; class Actinopteri; family Pseudochromidae; genus Pseudochromis; species Pseudochromis fuscus. The sequence goes on from OOFC01006981.1 coordinate 16,553, forward strand.
GAATGGCCTCCATGAGGGTCAAGAGCAGCAACTCTTTGGAGCTCTGAGGATGTGTCATCACAGACAGATGGTACCCTGGGAAGAAGCATTACAAAAACCCAACAGCTTATCACACATGTGAATTTTAGATTTTTTTAATAATAATTTTTTGCTCCCATCTGCTTTATGGAGGCATGAGGAAAGTTTTGCTTCTCTGAGACAAAGCGCTGAGAAAAAGAAAAGAAGTTCTCATTACCTGCTAAGAATACTCTCGGCTCTCTCGATCTCCTCCTCCAAGGTGGTCTTCACTGACAAATTATGGGGCGACCGGTCCCTCTCTGCCACCTGGCCTGTCATCTTCAGATCTCACTGTGTGGACAAGCGCTCATATTAAAAGCTCCGCTGGCAGCCATTTAACCCATGTTGTGACTGGGAGTGTTTTCCTGCAGTGACACTGTGGCAGGAGAGGAAAGTGTTTATGGTGCACATGACAGATTATAGTCAAGGGACAGGGACAGGGGGGAGGGACGACTGGGACTGTCTGCCACAGTCCCTCACCTGGCCCGTCACAGAGCAGGTGGTTGCTGTGGCAACTGAAGAGAGCAGTTGACATGATGTGGATACTTCAGTGCTTGAAACACAAGTTCAAAGTTCACCTTAAACCCACTGCCAACCACCACCACCACCATCCTCCCCCTCGGGTCAGAAGCACGAGGGGCAGTAACACACTGCCACCCTGCAGCGCAGACAGATGATGTGGTGTTTAGAAGACTGTTACCATTGTGTGACTAATTGGTGGATCATTAACGAAAACACACACACACACACGCAGTCGGGCTGAAGCTCTGCGGCTCATTGAGCCAATCAGCTGCCCTCCCTCGGGAGCTGCATCACTTTGGAAACCAACATGCTGAGCCTGAGCAAAGTGTGGAATGAATGTGTCATAATTGCACGAAAGCCTCTGGTTTAAATAAACTGAGGCCACAAAGAGTGAGAGTTCACCCCTGAACTGGCTCAGCGTGAAAAGAGACAGGTCTCCACAGGTGTTTAATAAACCTAAGAAATGTGGGGACACATTTTTTATATCCAATAATATTTCTGCTTATTGTGACAGTATGACCACAGAGCTTTTGTTAGTGGTGTAGATATTATTGCTCATTAAAGAACCAAATGTAGATGTTTAGCATAATAAGTTGTATGCTAAAAAAAGAGAGAGAAAGCAAACATAAAGTACATACATTTCCATGCATCTTTATTCCTACCTTTAGTTTCCTTTAGATACTCCAACAAAATCCTTATGGTGACTTCACACAGGCACACCCAGAGCAGGTTTTTCCCAGCCAATCCATCCTCAGTGCCCACAGTGGACTTTATGAGAGGAAAAAACTGCATCCAACACCCTTAAGAGTCACAGTCAACAGTCCTGTTCTTGCAACATTTTTCTCTCAGCCTCTTCCTGAAGATTGTTCCCCCCTCAGATGTGTGAACACGTGGTATCACCTCATCCGCAGATGGACTAAGTGCACGCAGGAGGCAGGTAGGGTAGGAGATGGAGGGCGGAGAAATCCTTGAATGGTTAAGAGCCCAGATGTTGGCTTTAGACTGAGGAGTCCTCTGGGAAAACCTCTTGGCCATGCCTTGTTTTCTACCACTGGAGAATAGTGAACAACAGTACAAAGTGTGCAGGTAATTCAACAAGTTGTCCAGCCTACTTTATAAATCATTTTTGATAAGTTTGTGGCCTGATATCATGTTTTATGTTTAATTTACATGTCATTCATCACCATTAGTAGTGAATTTACTTACTGGTTGAATAGAGTCAACGATATTAGACAAAAACAAGGACAAGTTGGGGCCTCTTGTCACATCACACAAGCTTCAATGATAGTTTGCGGGGCCCAAAGACATCAAATTCTTCAATATTTTATCATAAACAGCCCAGATTAGTAATCAAAAACAAACAAATATATTTAAAAAATTGAAAGAAAAGTAAAGATTTGTGTAGCAGAAACACAAATCTTGTGGTAGTTTTACCACATTAACAATCTTACAACTTCTCAATAATATTGTGTGACTTATGAAATACTTAAAACTAGCTCCATCAGCTTCAGTATTAAAATGCTGTTAATGTACTAACCACCGTACTATTATTGGTTAAACAATGCTACATATACTGTCCTGATAGTAGGAAGTAGAACCCAAACACAGATTTCAAAGTAAAGTTAAAGGTCTTTAATAAATCAAACAATACTGAAAGTGCTGCATCATAAGGCAGGAGAAACAAAACCAAATCAATGACCAAACCACAACAATGCTCAAAAAAACAAAACTACAAAAATTCCAGATAGACAAACACATGGGAGCAGGAACCAGGAGCGTTGAACAGAAGACAAATGAACTGACAAAGACAAGACAGCGTCAGGGAGTATTTGTGAGGGAGCAGTGGTTAGCAGACGAGACACAGGAGAGCACAGGAGTGAGACAGGTGAGGTACATCAGGGCAGTGCCAGTAATCAGACAGGAGGTAAGAGGACAAAGACAGGAAGTAATACTAAACATAACATAGAGAAGAATTCTTACCAAAATAAGACAGGGAATGACAGTGACACAAAAACTAAGACAGGGGAGACACGGACAGTGAACCAAAGGAGAAAATGCAAACATCAGGAAACACAAAACTAGAACCAAAATAATAATAATAATAATAATGATAATAAAACAAGGAAACAAAATCACAAAAACCCAAACCACAATGACATATGCTAATCACAGGCAACATTTTTTCTTGTAATTGTAATGATTTCAGTACGTTCTGGTGATGGTACTTTGGCACGAGTAAAATTTTAACATAAAATTGTTAGATCTTCGAACCTGAGTACTAACTACAGATCATGTCACCAATAGTACTTGATTACAATTTTCTGTTGATTTTAATAATTGATATTTTCCTTCAAGGTTATTAAGATTTGAATTACATCTCCTTCTTGATATAAATCAGAAGGAATGGTAATATGGTTTTTATGCATTCAAACTTTCACCACACAGACACACTCTCTGACTCAAATGGAGCTTGAAAACCCAGATGATGAAGGCCTCAGGAGACAGCCCTCTTCATCATCCATCTCTTCGACAAAGCCTGGCAGTTTCAGCTCTAATCAGATCCTTGAAAAACGTGAGATTTTCTGGGAGTGAAGCCCAGAGGATTTTACATCTGACTGAGATTCAGGCCAGTGAACAGTAAAGTACAATCTGCCACTGTTATTCCCCGTTGTGCTGCAAGATTGTTGATGGACTGTGAAGAAAATCCTGCCAGTTAACAAGAGACAGGAGACAACAGTTAACAAATCAAATGTGTTGACAGAGATAATTATGAAAAAACCACACAAATCTCTGCAGTAACCTCCTCTGGTTAGTTACAAACCACAATCTAATGTATTTTCACAGCAGGACAATTTGTGGTCACTTAAGATCTATGTTTTACAGTCCATTTAAGTGTAGTCATCAGAAACACAAACAGTGCTTTTTACAACAGGTGCAGAGCTCTCCGATGAAAAATAGGGAAGAACATAAAAGCCTGAGGGCAGCAACAGTAACAGAAACTCAGATAAGAGGGAAGAGAAGCAGTAAAATAATAAAAGTAATAGCAAAGAGGATGTATCTGCTGTTTTCCTCCTGCATGTTGATTCAAATTCTCTTATCAACAAGAAGAATTTGTTTTGTTTTTCAAATCCAGATTTGTAGTCTTGAGAGGACATTTTCTTTTTGGTTGTATCTAAAATTATAGTAAAAAATACCAATAAATGCCATAGAATGACCAAAGTTTTCCCCAGCATCTTTCTCTTTGCACGTTTGCACAGACGTGTGTGTATTCCAGTGTCTATATACAGTACAGGAAAGCAATAGATGTCTGTGCTGATTCTCAGTCATCCAGGGCATGGTTATCCAAGTAAGTCTGGCCAACTGGACTTGATTGAAGATTCTTGAAGACGTTTCATCTCTCATCCAGGAGGCTTCTTGGACTGGCTTGAAGGGAGCAGCAGGTTTAAAACTCTGTGGAATTGTTAACCAGGTCCTCAATACCACTGGCTCATTAGTGCTACTGGTTGTCATGACAACTGTTGTTGGAGTTGCTGGAGTCACCCGAGGCCAGATATGAACATTAATTCTCCTGCGAATGGATGGGGGAGTGGTGGTGTTGTTATAGACCCCCTCCTTTGTTCAGAGAGGGTTTCTGTTTCCACATTGATTTCTTCCTTCCCCCCCCCATCTGTCCTCCTGATCCAGAACATGTACGTTGCTGTCTTCAGAGGAGTGTCCCTTCTCTTTCAGGTGGAAGCTGGACCTTTATTGCTTTTTTTGCTCAGTTTCCTTTCATTCTTGTCACTGTTTCATTGAACAGAGCCTAAACGGCACAAAAAGATTCACTTTGATTCAATGTTGTAAAACCAAATACTTTCAACAGTATGATCACATATAGAGGCATTGTAAAAAAACGTAAATCAAATCTGTGGATTAACGCAAACTCAATTTAACAGATTAAACTAAGACGCTGTTTCCAGAAACCACAAAGATCAAATACATGAGCTGTTTTCAAAGTCATATTTATTGTTACAAGTAAGGAGTAGACATGAACATGAGACCAAATACAATTTGGCCGTTGTCATAGAATATCATGAAGCTACCTGGAATGAAGTTATGGTTTATATTTGGTAATGTTGAGTACAAAAAGAAATAAGGGAAATCCTCAAAGCACAAGTACAAGTTGCCTTTGAGACAAGAAGGCACAGCAGAAGCCAGGAGGGTCCAGTCAGCCTGCTCCTCGTCCGACAAACACTGAAATACACAGAAACCCAAAACAACAAAGACCAGACTCCCCCCTCCAAAAAACAGCATTTACATCGCATTATAATCCCAAGAAACAAATGGCGAGTACAGGAATACAGACAGCACATCACACTGGTCATTACTATAGTCTGACCATATGGCTTCTGCATACAGATATGTAGATATGTATTCATGGTGCCAGTTATTAAGGCATGCTTGTACTTCATTAAGTGAGAGGAAATGTCAGGGTGTGTTTTTGACATGTGCTTCACCCAAACATCCCGCCTCTCTAACTTTATATTTTTTTACTTTCTCAAGCATTTCTTCATAAGTATGGAATTCAGGAATGTGTGTTTCTTATTCAAGGCTTTAATTTACTTATCAGTCTAAGTAATAATATGTAAACAACCTTGCAGCTGGAAAAATGCATACATACTAAAAAAAACAACAACCCAGCGTTCTTATATGTTCAGATTTCTGCTGCCTGAAAATAACAGATATCCATCTCTTCAGAAAATTTAGTATTGCAGTCTCACTTTAAATAGGAGGACAGCACGTTATTCTTCAGAAAACACGTGTTTATCAACAGAGGCAGGGATACATGCAAATGTAGGATTTTGCCTGATTTAAAAAAAAAAAAAAAAAAAAAAAAA
>OOFC01006981.1:31679-59010 GCA_900323345.1 Pseudochromis fuscus
AAAAAAAAAAAACACAACTGTTTTCCCAACCTCCTCTGAGGCGAAGCCGCCACCAGAAAAATCACAGAAAATGAGGATTTTTTTTCCTCTCAGCGCCTCCTTCCCATCCTGTAGCGGCGGAGGAATGCGTGAGGCCTGGGCCGACCGAGCTTCGCTTACAGAGAGAGGTGAGCAGGGTGTGCTCGTTCGCCAAGGATAAAAAACTGGTACGATGGCATTCCAGCACAGGCATTCAGAAAACAGAATGAGCTTCATACTGTGGTTTAACTGAAAATCAAACTTTTTTCCAGACAGAAAAATGTCCCCTTTTCCCCTGATTTAAAGTACAGATTGTTAAACAGTGTATTAGTCAGAAATTCTGGATGAGCCCATGTCTGGTTTCCACCATACAACACGTGTGACACCATAATTGTCAAATGGATTCCAACTAAACTGAAAGTACCTCAAGGAATTTATGCCTGAATTTCTGTAACAATCCAGCAGACGATGAAGCAAACTTCAGTCCGCATCGTCTTTAATGAATTCAACTATTAACAGTATTGATGAAGCCGTAGCCATGTGCTCTGGGATGTGCCTCAGTCCCTATAAAGCTACAAAGAAAACAAAGTGTTGGACTAAACACGTCACCGTACAAAACCAACAAGGTCAAGTTTATTCTGTGTTTAATATATTTTAGAAACCTGGGTAGCAACAATAAAAAGGGATTAGTCACTTTAATCAGCCACAACATAAACAGAGATTATTTTTAAAGCCTTGCCATGAATCAGAAAGAACAGGGTGTTTTTTTCCCCCCATAAAGTAACACTAAATCAGGGCGAGTGCACACTCCTGACTAAACGATTAGGAAAATGACGATGCCAGCGTTACTATATTTAACTTTTTTCTCCAAAAGGATGTGAAATGTGGCTGCTGAAGTCGGCCCGGCTACAATGAGGGCCCGACAAACATTACCTCATTTGCCAGCCCCTGTCACACCCTCAGCAGAGGCAAGAGTTTAGAGAAACAGAAGAGGGGGTTAAGTACATGGAGCAAAGGCACAGATGGCAGAGGACAAATGTGAGACTTATCACTGCTGGTGGAGAAGAATAGAGGGTTTGTCATCACCGTCGCAAACCGCCGGCAATAAATCCTGTGTTACACTGGAAAATGAGTCCGGAGTGTCAGGCTCCAAAGACAGTTGTTCTCTTTGACAGCTGGACTGGAGGAAAAACTCCTGTGCTCCTCAACTGCACGCTGCATCGAGCTCCTAAATGGAGTGGCTCCCTAAAAGCATATCAATACCTCTGATAGAGCACATTATTGAAATGTCAGTACTTGGCTGCAGTGCAAGAGTTCAGTCAATGAGAATGACACTGCAACAGTGTTTGGCTAATCCGGGGATAAATATCCTAAAATATTCTGGATGATCTACTATAATTAAAGGGGGTTTGACGGTGACAAAAAAACTTAAGACTCGTCTGTGAAGGTTTTCAGTCGTCAGGTTCACGTGATATTCAGCAAAACAAGAGCAACTGGATTTACTCTGCAGCCTTTAAAATGTTACAAAGCTCCCTGGTTTTGTGGATATCACCAGTACACAAATATCTCTCCCTCTCCAAGCACCAGCTTTAATTGTTGGGCCAGAAACAGCCCATTGACGCCATTTACAATCGCCTTTGATGGATCTTTCAGTCGATTTAAAGAAGCTGTTCCCAGATGGCTGAGTTAAATGTGTGGAGCTGACACGCCCCGGCCCGCCACTGCTCCATCCAGCAGTTACATGGGAAATGTGAGGCACACAAATAGATTGGGCACCCTTCCCAAAGTGTGGTCAAGTTCATGTGCACACACCCAACACCAGTCTGCAAAGAACACGGACATTTTTTAAACTCGGTCACAATCGCCTGCAGATGTGAAGCAAACTGACTCATAAACAGTCGGTAACAGTCGGCCCCTTCACTTCCCCTTTCTCGTGCTGACCGTGCTGACAGGTACAGGGACGAGGTGACGACAGCAATCACTGCTGTGCGGAGTTTACACAACTGTGACGTCAGCTGCAAACACAACACCCTGGGTTGGGTTTAATGGTATTATAAAGCTCACAAAGCCAGACTATAGGGTGAATCATCACAGAAATATTTAGATGAAACGGTTCCCTTCCCAGGTTTCCTGATCTTCACCTCCTCCTCCTCCTCTCCATGGTAAATTAGTCTTATTCAAATGCATAGCCGTAGTAAATGATCTGTACTAGTAAAGACGGGAATCTTTACTATCAACAAAGAATGTCATTGGACAGGTTACAGAGGAGCTGCTCAATCAGATGGTTACACTGCTTCTCCTACGACTGAGCAGTCACACCTACAATTATTCCACAAAAGCATTATCTTCTAAATAATACACAACCATAGAAGTATCTTGGCACACCCCACTCTCATTCAAGCATCTTGATGAAGTGCCCTTGAGCACAACATTGTATCTTCGTTTGCTTTGAGACTATCTGAGTCCTGACCTCAAACATGAGGAACATTTCTTTGGCAACATTAAAGACACACTCATTACATTTTTATTTTTAGTAAAAAAAATCCTGTGGGAGTCTTAACATAGTTTCAGAACAAAAATATATTTCATAAAGTAACACATTAAAGGGATAGTACAGCCTTGGTGGGGAGTGCGTAATTTGTAATTTGCTTCAAATCCACAAATGCAGCTAAAATGTTTTGTACCGTCCTTTAAAAATTAATGGGAACAAAATGCACCTAAAGAGTAACTTGATCACTTTCCCTGAGCTGCATACCAAGCAAAGGCACCTGTTCAAAATCCTGACGGTGCAGAAAGTGGAGCAACCTGTTCACTAGCACAGGTGTGAGGAAGGGTGGAAACTTAATGTGACTGAACTCCCTCCCTGTTCCCGACCGTCTGGTTTCTCCTCACAGAGATAACATCACACACACACGCACGCACACACAATGTCTGTGTTTAAAACACCAACAGTTGGTGCTCATGCGGTTCCACAGCACGAGTGACAGGAAACTTACATTTTACTTTAACTATTGCGATGCATAGCACACATGCCACTCATGCACATTTTCAGGGGCGATTCAACCACATCAATCAGGTTAATGACAGGCACAGTTGAAATGAATTACAGCTTTTTTTTTTCTCTTTCCCCACAAAGAAAGCACACACATCACCTCCTCTGATGCTGACACTACAAACAACACTTTGTACAATAAGTCCTGAGGTCCTACAGTTGATATATTATTTTTCTGGTTAAGAATTAACTCACCCTGCTGCTTTACCCGAGCACAGGTGGCAACGTATACTGAGAAATATTGCTGAGAACTGACACTGTATTCACAACACACTGCCTGTTCCAAGTCAAAATATTGGGTCGAGGTTAAATGTGGGTCTTTCTGACATAACACTGGTCTACAAATTTTGGGAAATTATTGACCACCGAGATAAAACGCGCAAACTCTTACACATTTTGACTAGATGATTTAGAAAACAGGTGATAAAGGTGCTGGCTGTTAAGTTTTCAGGATATCAAACATGAAAATGTTAGATGAAATAAATAAATAAATAGAAAATATATTATTGGCATCAATAAAAAAGACATCACATGTTTTCAGAACAGTTATGGAGCACAACACACACACCCCTTCTTATTTTGACTATTTGGATGCAAATTTGACCTGACGCTCTATCTTGGAAATCGGAGCCAATTAACACTCAGGACTTAATTTCCTTTATTAGTGATCCAATTCTGGCAAATAAATGTAGCTACTTTCATTTAAGGGACTTCCTCCATGTAGACCAGTGTTATCAAACTTCAGCCTTGTTGTTCTACCCTGTTTCCAACACTCATCCACAATTGGGATCCCAGATGTAAGAGTGCTGCAAGCCCCCAGATGGGCTCCAGGAAAAATCTGGTAAATCACTCAGTGCAGTAAAACAAGTTTACACAGCCCACTGTTGAACACACACCCACCCACACACACACACACACACACACACACACTAAAATAAAACACTGTGTGTAACCAGGCTGTCTTATTTTGGCGTTAAGACAATGAAATGTGGCACAGACAGGGAGGGAGGGGCAGATCTGTCCAACACAAAGTTTGCCAGCATCATATACAAGAAGACGGTCATCTCAACCACACACATGGCATTACAAGGGATCTATTACTCCAGCTTGTGTTTTTAAATACACAATAGTACAAGCTCCACCTATACAGCGTTCTCCGGTGTGTGATACTTTACATGTTCACAAATAAAGAGGTGGAAACTCTAAGAAAACATTGTGAGTAACTCACATACATACATAATGAAACCTGCTCTGTCTCTGAGGAGTTTCTGTAAAAGTTTCGTGATGTTGAATTGAAGAAGACAGAGCGTGTTTTACATCTTAGTGCTGCATGAATAGGCTACAGTGAAGGTGTAGCTAGCCGGCTAACGCCAGACATGCAAGTTTTACAGACAGGAAACTGTCCCTGTTTACTCCTGCACAGCCGCCCGTCTGAGGCAGGAGAGGGCGGCTATAACACAGAGCAAGCATCAGCACGGATGTTTTTTAGTAAAGCAGTACAGAAACTAACTGAAGCTGAAAGGAGTTGTTGGTTTAAAAGTTGCCAAGAAATTGGTACTCACTGTCGATGCGCCTGAAATTCCAGACAGCGTCCAGTTTGGAGTCCTGCCTCCTCCACGTAGAGACAAAAGTACCAGCAGGAATGTTAACCCCGCCCCGCCGGGACGTCACCGCCACACGACCAGGCGGTATGGAGTAATATTTAGGCCAAAAACATAGTAACCTTAACGTCCTAAAACTCAAAAATATATTTAATTGAACAAAAAACTAAAAGGACGTGATTAAAAACATTTTATTTTCTTTGTTTTGCCTTGAACGATGATGTTGAGATATTTTTCTCAGGATCTCAATAAAACAAGTGTTGTTTATAGGATAATTTATGTAATTATTTCAAGATAAATAACAAGATTCTTTTTTTTTATCTTAAGAAATTCACCATGGTTTTCTCGCAATAACAAGATTAAATTATCCTGTACTTTTAAGAAAACAAATTTTGTTTTCTGAACAAACTTTGTTTTCTTGAGAAAACCACTGAAATAAACTTGTTATCATGACAAAAGGAAGAAAGTAAAAATGTATTTATTTACACCCTTTTAGAGCATATTTAACACTAGATAGCAGAGGTGATGGCAGTGTTTGTGAGTTTGTGATGGGTGCTGGGCGTTGGTTTGTGGATTCACATATCGAAGCCAGGAATTTGGCATTTGAATGTGGTTGCTTGGAGCCAGAAGTGATCATATTGGATATATTGGATATAAATGAAGGAGTGAGGAGGTGGGTCTGACCCTTGAACCCAATATCCTAATGATGCTACCTAATAATGCTATGTGTATGAGATTTAGGTTCAAATCTGTAAAGCTATCCATGCCCCCAAGTCTTCCTCTTTTTGAAGCTTATCTACAGAATTATGATTTTTATTTTCAGGTGGACCACCAAATAAATACTAAGAAGAAAAACAACCAAAACAAATACAAAAATAACCCAAAACATTGGTGGCATTTTTAATTTATGACACATTTATATAAACAATCTGCATAGACATTTAGGCAGTTACATTATAAGATGGTTGTGTTGTATTTTGGGCTGAGTTGGAGGAGAAGCAGAATCTGTGATTAAAGCTCATTGACTTTTGATAAAATACATTTTGACGTTAGCTGGAGGAAAGCCTTTTGTATTAAATGTTGAAAAAGTAGACTGTTAAGGTCGAAATTCTCACAAACAGAGATAATATACACAACAACGTAGGCTCACTCCGAGGCAGGAGGTGGCGCTAATGTACAACATGTTAAAAATACCGTTAAAAAACGTAGAAGAAGAGGAGGAGACGGAAGCGCGAGCACAGTCCACTTGTTGTGAATCGTTAGCTCTGCCTAGTGCTGGTGAGAGGATGCAGGAGATGCACAGCTCAAATTAAGCGCCATATTTTTGCTAGATTGTTTTGGCATCATGAAAATATAAGACATTGATTCAGCTGTTCGCCTGCTTCACGAGATGTCTGCAGCAACTCTGAGGTAAAAAGCAACAACAACTGGGCCGTGCGTTTGTTTTATAACCATTACTATTAGAATAACAGCGAGCTAGCTTAGCGGCTAACTAGCGGCATTTTACAGCTAAGCTAACGAGATTAATACTAAAATAATTATTACATCAAGTTTGATTGCTTAGTAACAGGATATTAACAAGATAGATGCAGCACGCTAGGCTGAATAAAAGTATCAAGAAATGTTACAGAGGTACAGGTATCTGTTTTTATTTTGCTAAATGTGGATGAGCTAAACGTGACATAGCCAACCTATTTTTTTTGTCATTTTTAGGAGCTTAGGTATGCTATTAATATAAATTAGGTTATCCTGAGAGCTAATCCTATTAATCTGTCTACTCCTTTTATATTGGACAATAACTACTGAAATTTCAGGCTAACGCAAAATACCTCAATATGACGTAATACCTTCATATTAATTAAAAACAAATTAAAACTAAGCAAGAACGTGTAATATTTCTCACTGTATATCTGTAGTATTACACTGCTTTATGTTGAAACTTTACTCAATAAATTATTTACAGTGTGAACTGAAGTTACGTATTGTGTGAATAGTGGTAGTATTTGAATGAATAAGTCACCTAAGCCCTGCTCAAGTAAACAGCAGCACAGTCTACGTGGAGCTGATATGCTCTAAATAGGATTAATAATATGTAGACCCTGACATGGAATAGTGTTTTTCGATAAATGCGCAAGCAATGATTGATTTCTTTACTTATATAAAGGTATTAACTAATTCAGTAACTGTTGTCCACATCAGAGGCTGGATCCAGGTCTTTTCAGGGACCTGAGGGCAAACTGAGATGTTGTTGACACCACATCATTGTAGCTTCACATAGCATCGCTTACAGGTTTTCCTGTAATGTCCCAGTGATGTCCAGGAACATTGGAGTTGATGCCTGGCTTCTGTCTTTATCTCATATGTTTCTTCTGCCTAATAATCTGTCATATGTTAATATGGTGATAGATTCCTGTCTTGACAAATTTGTCTGTAGAGTACATTTCAATATTTTAGGTTTTCTATATTTGACAAGTATGGCCTGAATGCTCCATTCGTTGACTCATGATTTCTCAGTAAACCGTGGGATGGTGAGGACAAGATTAGACTTGTGCTGAAAATTATGTGAGAAGCTGCTCTGTTTGGCTGCATTGGAAGGTGCCATAGATAGATAGATGGATAAATACTTGATTCATCCTAAAAGGAAATTGAATTATTCAGCTGATTGCTGACACACACCACAGTCACAGCTAAAAAGTAAAGTAGTAAAAATGTGCACTGGTAAATATAGCACACATTGCAACTTATATGTCCAACAAGATAATAAATATAAAAATAATAAAAATACTGTGTAAGTATAAAAGCTACAATCAGTACAGAGGTGTGCAAAAGTCTGCCCAACTTTTCATCTCTCCTCTCCTTCCCTGCTCTGCACTCTCCAGTACTCCAAGTCACTGTTAACACACCAGTCTAATTTGTTATCACCTGCAGGCCCAGGTACTAACAGGAGGTAACCACCTCAATCTCCTTGAGGTCTGCTGATGTTTGCAAGCAGAGCTGATGGGCCGTGCCTCCCAAAGTTCAGCACCATCTCCTTTGTTTTGGAGGTGTTGAGCTGCAGGTGGTTCAGGTGACCCCAGGTGCCCCCCACCCCCACACACCCAATGATGGCAGTGTGGACTTCTGCACTTGGCACAGTTTGGTGTTGTGCACGAACTCTGCTGTGTATTGGGTGAAGAGGAGGGGGGGCAGCATAGTCCCCTGTAGGGCCCCATGCTGCTGGTCACTGTGTCTGATTTTGCAGATCCCAGTGTGACAAATTCAGGCCTGTCAGTGAGGTAATCAGTGATCCAGGACATGAGGGATGGGTCAGCTTGCATGGTGGTAACTTTGTCTTTCAGGCAGAGAAGCTGTATGTATGTATGTATTAAAGGCGCTGGAGAAATCTGTAAAAAGAATTCTCACAGCGGCACTTTCAATGTTGAGGAATCTGTGGGTATGATTCAGAAGGAACAGCACAGCGTCCTCATCTCCTACATTCCTCTGATAGCTGAACTGAACTGAACTGACTGAGTTTTCACTTTGTGAAACAGGAGTGTTCCTAATTCTAAGCTGAATACATGAGGTTTCAGTGTTGAACAATAAAAATTGAATTGTAGTTGTCACAAAAGATTTATGTTAAAGTTAATGTTTCATTGCCAGTCAGGTCATGAATGTATTTATTTTTGCAATTTAACTTTGGTAATTACTCACTTCATATTTATAATGATCAACTAACATCTGAGTGATAAGTTTACCACAACCCTGCTCTTTTCTCTTGACTGTAGCACCTCGACCAGCAAGCTGAATGTATTGGTCAACAAGCTCCATGAGTACTTGGCTCATTCCAATGTTGAGGACAGCAATGACACACCAACTTCAGAGGATGCTGATGGTACTTCTGATGAATCTGATTGTGATTAATGGAAAAAATTTAATCTTGTTTACATGCTTTACAAACATTTTGAATTGATCTTTTGTTCACAGGGCTGACAAACAGGGGCTTCTCTGTGGGACACTCAACAGCTCACAGTGCGACAGAGGTAACTGATGTTTTGGAGTCTGTGTTGTAGAAAGTTTTGCACATGTCTGCCACTAATAGTTCTCTGATGGTAATTAGTTGAAATGATGTGATATGGTCTTTTAACACAGCTTCTTGCGTAAAGATGTACCGTATTTTCCGGACTATTGAGTGCACCTGTCTATAAGCCGCACCTGTCAATAAGTCGCTAATGAATTTATTCGAACAGTTTCATGTGGTCCAATCTGACCGGTTCTGATGTGACGAGGCTAAATGTATCGGTGGCGCGGAGCTCGCTAGCTTGTAAAAAGCTAACGAGCTTTGTGCTGCCGATACATGAGCCACACCGGTGTTTAAGCCGCAGGGTTCAAAGTGTTGGAAAAAAGTAGCGGCTTATTGTCCGGAAAATACGGGAACCATGTTTATGTCAAGATCCTGTTGCACATCACTGTTTTGTTAAACATATAGTCTACCATTGGCAGTCTCTTGTGTTCCCAGCTACTCAATTTGTTGTTTCTGTTATCTGAACTGTAGTTTAACTCACTGAAGTGCTCAGTTGGCTATACTTGGTATCTTCTGCTTTCTAGAAACATTGTATTCCTGTATCTTATTACTTTATTCATGACACTCATAGATAGTTTGCTAAAGCTTCCTTGCTGTTTGCAGCTCTACTGTGATTGTGTTCAACAGTGACTACCAGTAAGAAATTAAGTAACAAAATGTCTTGTTTTTCAGGCAGGTGTGGACACCAGATACTCAAGAAGGTGAGCCCACTGTTTATTTATACCAGGAAAGCGTGTGGAAATCAAAAATACATATTTTCAACTACAGGGACTGCACAGTATTTTAGTGATGGTGAACACAATTTGTGCCCTCATGTCTCTTTCTCCCCTGCTTGAGTACTCTGCCAGACTGTGAGGACTGTTGTTAAGCGCTGGGACTTTTTGTTTCGCTGATGTTACAGAAAACCTTCAGTTGTCATTAAACACTCTGGACTGGATGAATCTGGGGACTCAAATGCAAGTGAGGACTTGGATGTACCCGTCAATGCAAATGGTCACCTTGACGTCACCAGATTGCCTAAAGGTGAGTCTGTTGTCAGTCACACTGAGGCTTTGATATTAAATGTGACTGTTTATTCTACCTCTTAAACCTTTCTGCACAAACTGAGGACACCAATAAACATATTATTGTGTGTACTGTTTATCTGTAATGTAAGTACTAAGGATTTTTGTGGCTGTGGAAATTTGGGAGAATGCTTTGGGAGGAAGTGCTTCTTTCTGACTTTCAGATTAAAAACTATGTGAACACAGTTCAGTCATAAATGTGGTGAATATTTTGGATTTGCTGTGTTTTCTTTACACAGGCACTGTGCTGGTGAGACCTGAACCAGTTGACAATGGAAGAGACGATTTCAGGGGTCCAGAGTTTCGCAGCCGGAAATCCAATGTACTGCGCAGAGAGTTTTCAAGAAGACGTGGAGGTTGGTCACTACTGCCATAAAATAAATTACAGCTTTACGATTTACCGAGGCAGCAATTCCTCCAGCTACTAATCAGTTAATTTAAGAACTTGTCAGGGTCTTTATCAGTTGATTTCTTTTATTGAAAAATAAGTAGTCTAAAGTAAAGAAAAATTCACTTGACTCTAAATGCAGCTTGCTCATTGTTTTGTGAGAAAGCTCATCTGAAGGTTGGACTTGCAAATGATCGAGTTGTTGTCTCCTAGGAGGTGAACACATTGGAATTGTGAGTTGCACAGCATGTGGCCGGCAAGTTAACCCCATCCGGAGAGATGCCTTTTATCGACACCCGGTTCTCAAAGTGCTTATTTGCAAGGTGGGTCTTTGTATATAAAAGTCAGAGACAAAACCTTTCATTTAACTCTGAAATATTTCATTTTCAGTGACCTGTCAGAGAGTAAAATCTTGGAAAATATATCATAATTCATGCTGTTAATGGTTGAATTTATATAATTTGCCACTTAAATTAATTTAGCACGCATGATTAATATGATCATCAGCATTTTAGCTTTTAAAGAGGAGATTCTATTTATTTTTGGCGTGGTTGGTTTTCATTTGACGTGTTAATGGCATCACATTTCTGTCATAGTTCTGTTTGCTGTGGGTGGGTTTCTTTCTTTATGACTAATATGAACTGTGGGTTAAAGTACAGACTGAGTGGCGTCACTTCAAAGAGATGTGGGATGTGTATAGCATACAAAAAGCAAAACCTATTTCTGTCCACTTTTCTGTATTCATTTGTGCTGATTCCTCATCCCTCCACAGTTTCAGTGTTTAGTTTAAACTGTTTTATTTGTCAGGTTTCAGAACCTTATTAAACATAACAGTAAAACATTAATAATATGCAAACAATACCAAAATGCTGGAATGTGAGTGCAAACTGAAGCTCAGTTCATATTCACATACATAATACATGTGCTGAGGTAAATATGTCAATACCACAGCTGTTGATATAAGTAAAGAGATTAAGAAGTGCAGTTTTTCTAAACATTTTGCAGTATTTTAAATGAATGATAAAAAATGAGTTAAGAAAAACATGTAATTAAGTATTTACACAACAAATACAGATATGATATATTTAAATACTAGTACATACTATTTACAAAAACCTTTTAGATGTTGATATTACTTGTTCACACTGTCTCTAAAGAAATGTTTTGCTTTGTCAGTCTTGTTACAAGTATTACTCGAGTGATGACATCAGTAAGGATGGAGACGGGATGGACGAGCAGTGCAGGTAGGATTTGTTGTATTTAATCATTTAACTGCAATATAAACCTTATCCTTGACGTACTGACTTTCACCAGCTGCATTTATCATCTCTTGTATTTTCCTGGTGCAGGTGGTGTGCTGAAGGAGGCAACCTGATCTGTTGTGACTTCTGCAGTAATGCTTTCTGCAAGAAGTGTATTCTGAGAAATTTGGGAAGGAAAGAACTTTCCGGCATCTTGGAGAGCAAATGGTACTGCTATGTGTGCAGCCCAGAACCCCTGTTTGACCTGGTGGTGGCCTGCGACACCGTCCTGGAGAACATGGAGCGACTGTGGCAGCAGCAGCGCAAAAGGAATCGAGTAGAGCCGGGGAAATCTGGACTCTACCACATGCTGCCGCACTCGTCGCAAAACATTCCTCTGGATAAATGGGATCACTCTGGCATGGATGGCAACGTGGTGTTCAACTATAACAGGCTGCAGATTTCTAAGGATGATACCAAAAAGGCCAAACATTTAGTGGACTCCACCAATGCCTTAAGCCAAACATTTATCAATTTCATTCGGACTGTGACAGCAAACAAACAAACGGCTGATGTTCGGACTCTGTACCTGAACTCTTTTTTGGCGGTCGTTAAAGGCCTGCGAAAATCCCTCACAGCTCTGGAGGAGAGCCTTAAGGAAGAATTCAGTGATTTGGACGTCTTGAGCAGTTGGGATAAGTTACTCAGTGATGACTTTGACACTCTTGTAACAGAAGCAGACATAGAGCTGGATATGTCTGATGAAAGATGCTTGAGTGACCTGCAGAAAATGGCATCTGAGCATTTGGAAGACAATGATTCAGACTGCAAGGGCTTCACAGTCAGAGGTCCAGTTGACTGCCCTGACAAGGACATGGACTCAGATTCACGTGAAGCCAGGCAAAGTGAAGAGCAGCATGACCCAAAGCCTTCTGAAAGTGGGGTTAACATGACTAAAAAATTAGTAGTGCAACTCACACCTGTGGCTATGGAGCAGGAACCATCTTCTGATGACCCAAAGATGGAAGAAGACCTCCACAAACAGGAAAAGCCAAACGAGAAACATATATCGGAAGATGAGGAAACAGGTGGTGTATGTGCTACAGCTGACAGCAAGATGAGCCAAGACAACTCGAGCGCATCGCTATACCTGGAAGAGGAGCAGGGTAATCGACGGTCTCCTCGTGTGAAGACGACTCCTTTGCGTCGACCGAGTGATGTCAAGGCCAAAACACCTCTTTCAGCAGCAGACAGTGACAGTGACTCTGACCCTGAGGGGACTCCCAGCACAGTACCTGCCAAAAACACTGAAGAGCAAAGTCTCAGCAGAGCAAGAGACGATTCTGACTCAGATGAAGTCCCTGCCGCTCTGCTTGAGCGAGCCGCTTTGACACAAAGCTCTGATGAACAGCAGAGTGATGAGGATGGCGGTAAAGCCTCGCCCACTAAAGTGGCCAAAAAATGCTTGTTTTGGCTCACTAAGAACACCCCTATCTCACCGGAAAAGATGCGACGAAAACGCAAGAGGCTGGAGAGCTCCGAGTCCGACTCACGCAACAGAAGGGTCAAATCTCAACAGGAAAGTGGAACAGATTCTCCAAGTGACGATCAAGACTCGCAGAAGAAAATACACTTGCACACACTGAAGACAATAGGGAAGCCTCACCTTGTCAAAAGAGAGCAGGAAAGTGTAGGTAGAAAGCAGAGCAGGATGCAAGATGAGAAGTCCAAGGCTAAATCTCACCAGGAAGTGACAGAGCCATCATCTTCATCAAGTGAAGAGGACAATGACGACGACTCGGCGAGTGATGGAAGTGATCAAAAGATGAAGGCAATCACAGAAGATGTGGCCTTACTGGGAGCAGCAGCATTCCACCAATCATCAGGTGAGTCTTAGATTTAAATGTAGTTAATTGCTAGTAAAAATAACCTTAGACTGTGTATAGAAATGGTTGAAGCAACTGGGACTCAAAAATTAGGGTAATGCAGAAGTGCAAAAAAGTGCAATACCATCGATGGACAGTAAGTACTTTAATTTAGTAATAATCAACTCCAGTCATAAAGTTCTCAGTCAGTACACTTTTTCACGAGTCTTTCTGATGTCATTCACTAAATTCAACTCTTCTTCTCAGTGATTTGGTGGTCCATCTGAAAATCATTTCATCATTAAGCAGATATTCTTCTTCAAAAAGAGGACGATTTAGTGGTGAGGTTAATTTGATTGACAAGTCTTCACTGAAACTAGACCTGAACTAGAGTCTCATTCACATTGGACAGTGTCATCAGGCTTAAGGGTCAGACCCACCTCCTCGCTCCTTCCATCATATCCAAAAATAGTCACTTTTGGCTCCAAAATTAGCATGGTGACATTAAAGTACCAAACTCCTGGCTTCAGATCGTGTCTTCGCAAACTAACGGTTGACTTCACGGTAGCTTCATCTATTGTATATACAGTCTTTTGAAATAAATCACTATTATGCTGTGCTTTCATACAGTTATTAATCATTGTTTGAGTGGCAGTAGCGTGTTGTGTCAAAGAACTTTTAAGCAGATATTTAATTGCATCAGAAACTTGAATAATAAATGTAGCACACACACATTTTTTATTGGTTCTTCAGGTCTTGATTTATTAATTTGAGGCTGAGTTTAGCTTTTGGCACAAAATAATTTTAAAAATGTAATTTAAAGATAAACAGTTGTGTGCATATGTTCATCCCACAAGCCTACAGGACAGAGAGTAAACATAATCTAATCCCAGTGGTCTCCAAACAACACTGTCAGGAAAAATGTGGAGTGAATTGCTCTGATGTCTACTGTTAAAAAGCTGCATTGGTATGATCATTTTTGTAGAGTAGAGAAATAAGAGCAAACATATGAAGAGAAATGCTAGCAAGATTGATTCAGATACAAAATGAAACCATTGTTTCAGACCAGGGGTGTTCTCAGGAGAATACTATGCTCTACATGCACAGAGGGAGTTCTGTGAGCTAGCAGCAGTCTCCTTATGTAATAATGAACATGATCTAGTTTCTGTTGATATATCTGCATTAAGGCACTTACAGTTCAACCATTCTTTGACACAATATGGTGTCTCTGCTGAAACAACACCACTTGCTTAATTAATTGCTGTCTCTAACTTGTTTGTTTTGTTTTTTTTGTAGGAGATGAGGAGCAGTCTGGGCCCTCGTGGGCAGCAGAAGATGACGATGATCCAGAAAATAGGTACGGTTCAAAAAGCCCGGCTGTAGAGTTTGTAAATCAAACTAGGTGCAGAAGGAAGGCAGCAACTTCAAACCCTGACCCCTGTGCAAAATCTAGAAAAACTCATGTAATTAGGACTCAGCTGCAGTCGATTCAGACGAGACCAAAACGTACATGCAGTAAAGCCCCAGAAATCAAGTACACATTCTAGATGTACACTGTGGGACTGAAGCTTCCTTAGAACAGCTTTGTGAATGCTGAGCAACATATTCAGCTTGTTCTTGTTTTATCTAGTGCATTTATTGGTATATATGTAAATGCTGCAGATACAGTTTAATTAAATTGTTTTTATTATTTCTTCTTATGCTATCCTTGTACCCTGTCTCTGATATACTGAGCTGATTACAAAATGGAAAACTTGCCATTCACCTACTATAAATTTGAGCAATGAATAGTTTTTGCCTTACAGCTCAGCTTGTTAATGTAGCACAGGTTTGTTTTTTGGTGACAGTATTCTATCTTATAAAGAAAGTGTTGAGTATCAGTTTACTGTTTGTTCTGTATTTTTACAGAATGCAGCTGTAAATGAAGTTTTGTTTTTTACCGGTGAAGTATAAAGTTTGAAAACTGCCTGGTAAACTATATGCACACATTTACATTTAAAAAGCAAAATACAATTACAAAGTAAATTGTTTTCCAGTTGATAAATTATTAATAATGGAGAACACTGTCATCTTTGTATTTATGGAAGGCAAAGCTTGCAAAGTTGTAAGCGTGTGTAAAACTTTTATGCTTCACCTTTTTGGTTTTCTGCTCTTAAATTAACAATATTATGTCACAGTTCTGGTGTGACCATTGACGTTTGCTCTGAATATTAAAGATGGCAGAGGATTGGTTTTGAATAAAAATATCTGCTATAATTTACATGACTCTGTAAATGCACTTTAAATCAATTTTATTTAAGTTTTTGATTATTTTAGGCACACATTTTTTTTTTTGTCAGCAGCATAATTTAAAGTTATAAAATATATTTTGTAACTTTTCTACTGCACGTGACTTGAACATAATTTAGGGCTGAGTCTGGTGTTATATCTGTTATGATGGTATTATGAACATCTGTAAATCTCAGGATTTGTCACAACAAATAATTGGAGTTTTTCCTAAGGCTATTAATCTTTTCTGAAATCATTCAAAGCCTCACAGCCCTCATCTCAAATCACCATCAACAGCTGAAGATTTTCCATCGGTGTTGAGTTCTGTACAAATCATGGTGAGCAACAACATTAATATCCAACTGCAGTAGGTGGGATTTCTGTTAAGTGACCCTCATTAATTTGATTAAGTGGTATTTGCACTTTGCCACCATGATGAATAATATACTTTATTTTAACATAATACTACTGTAACCTGGTATGTAGTGTGTCTTCTTTCAAAAGTAGTTGCCTTGCAAGCTACAAATTATTCTAAAATCTTTGAAGAAATTTGTTGCTACAGCTTCAGAAACTATAAATCAGTCCTAAGAGGCCAGTGACACTTGAACCCTGTTTATATTTGGTTTAAAAATATGTCTCATAAATACAAGTGTAAACAGCACCAAGATGCATTGAGATCCGATGATTCAAACCACGACTATTTGACACCTACATTTTGTAGTGTGTGGCTAATGTGTCCTGACGTGTCCCCGACAAGAACGCAACAGGAAATACATCATCAGTCCAGGCCTGTTCTTGCCTTTAGTCTCTGTTGTCTTGCCCTGTGTACCACCAGAAACAGTTGAAATACCATTAATCATTTTGTCTTCGCTCTTTTAGCCGACTAGCTAAAGTCTGGCGCTCTCCTCGCGTGTGGTGTAAAACCTCTGTGGGCGTCCTGACATAGTAGTGACATCTGAACACAAGTGGTCAGCAGGACAGTTTGGAGACGCATGTTAAATACGGATGTAAGCACAGATGTGTCTCTGCTGTCCACTTGTGTTCCAGTCGCCTAAGACACATTTTAAAACCAAGTGTAAACAGGGTCTTCCACAGTCACACTTCATGCACTTTGGAGCAGGCTGTATGGCACTGGATGCCTTCAGTGCTCATTTGTACGATTGAAACAAGTCTGACACATTTATTTTATGAGTGGCTTCCAGTTAAAGTTATAAATACAGCTGCTGTTTACCAAAAAGATCTCAACGCCAATTTGATATCTGTACCATTGCAAGTATGTTTTCAGTATAATGGGTGGAGCTGACCTTGAGCTTTCTTGTCTTTCAATAATATGAATTGATATTTTATATATTAAGATACTATTGTTTTTACACACATGCAGCAGCAGGCCTTAGGTCTTGTCTGTATCTTTCAGTGTGTTAGTTGAAATTCAGATGTGACCGGTCAAAGTGCTGTTGGAGCTTGGGAGCATAATCTAATTGTACACATACTAAGTCTTTTTACAGTCTCAGTTCTATCTGCTACTATTTCTGGTGCCACTCCAGTACAATGGGATTGAATACAGTTTTGTTACTGCTGCTGTTTAAGCCGAAGCCCAGAATAATATTGCAGAAATACTGACATGTGAAATTGGAGATCATGTGACTGATCGTGTACTTTGACCTGAGGAGACTTCCCCATACAAAAACAATAACTACTGTCATGTGGAATTTGGATTATTGCTTTCAGTCAACTGTGTATGAGCAGAAAGCCTCAGTTATAAGTCTGATAATTAGTCAATCAACAGCTTTACCTAAAGAGATACAGCTGTATTCAGTTGTGATAGTGCATCCATACCATAGATTGTATATAGAAGTGGATGAAGCAACAAAAATAAGGAAAATGTGGAAGTGATAAAAAGTTCAATATGTTCTACGGCCACTGGATGCTGGCTCCAGTTGACTTCAATTCAAAAATCATCATTTTCAATCATGAAACGCTCTGTCAAATTTTTTTCCGCAAGTCATTCTGAAGTCATTAAAGTCAGCTCATCTCAGTGATCTGGTTGTCCACCTGAAAATCATTTCACCATTAAGTAGGCTTCAAAAAGAGTAGTTGTTAGTTTGATAGTTTGATTGATAAATCAGATCTCCAATGAGACA
This sequence comes from Pseudochromis fuscus, assembly GCA_900323345.1. Classification (NCBI taxonomy): domain Eukaryota; kingdom Metazoa; phylum Chordata; class Actinopteri; family Pseudochromidae; genus Pseudochromis; species Pseudochromis fuscus. The sequence continues at coordinate 49,378 of OOFC01006981.1, forward strand.
AGACCTGAACTAGAGTCTCATTCACATTGGACAGTGTCCTCAGGTTCAAGAGTCAGACCTGGTCACACCTGGATCCAAATATGGTCACTCCTGGCTCCAAACAACCAACATAGTGACATTCAAATGCCAAACTCCTGGCTTCAAAACACAAGTTCACAAACCAACGGGTCCCGCCACATTAGCGTTGTTCATTCTGTGCACAGTCTATGATCCATACTGAAAAACTCTTCTTTCCAACACAACATCTGTGTTAGTCAAAATAATGAAATGTGCAAGTCAACAGTGTTTTTTTATGTTTTGCCCCACTTTCTTTACACAGAGTATACATTACTGCTGACCATTAAAACTAATGCAGGCGGTTTTCCTTATTTAAACATGAAGAAACTTAAAACCTGCTTAACAGGCAAGGAGCCAGCTGTTGCTGTTTCTGAGGTTAAAACAATTGTCACAGGTCAGTGCTTCAAATGTGAAAGGAAAGGGTGTATATCTGAGGATTGAGAGTGGGCTGTGAAACAACAACTGTTAAACTGCAAAAAGCGACCAGATTTATTTTATGCTTCTAATGACACCCATGTTTGTTTCTCATGTTTTTTCCAGGTCGGATTTTCTGACAGCACAGCAGTGATTGCCGTGCTGTTAGGCAACAATCACTTATATCTGGGAAACTGTTGCCGCCCATCGGCAACTACCCCTCCTTGTAGAGTCTGTTTTTAGCTGTAGTGCTAGCGCAACTTGAATTAGAAAAAAAAATGGTCAGCAGAAATGTAAAGTTTGCGTTGTTTGTGATTAATGGGGTAAAACAAAAAAAAAAAAAAGACTTGTATTTGGAAAATACACGCACCATGTGATCACTAATGGCAGCAGAACCGGGTTCATGTGTGGCCGTGTTTCATTTCATGTTTCTACTTTCTCTGTTGCGCCTTTTTTTTTGTTTTGTTTCCTGAATAAACTCATTGGACATCAGATATGTCCGCTGACATGCATTAATAACCCACTTTGAGATCAGGATTGGACCTGTTGATGCAGTGGACTAATTAGAGGCAGGCTCATGTCTTACATGGACTGTCTGACTCCTGTTATCATTGTAATCACAGATATTCTGTGATTACATGGTAACAAGCTGTACATATTAACCATTATACCAAACACCCTGTGGTATTAAAACCATAGGGTATTTGATATTTATTTATTTGTTTTTACTTTTTTAAACTCATTGTTTATTGTGAATTTATTCACATTATGGGCATAATTACCTGATGCTTGAAATTTGATTCTTCACTTGAGTTTAAAACAGTTTTACAACATGGAAGTAATTTTAATAGTAATTTGCTGTGCCCCACGTGTGTGTGGAGAGGGGGAGGGGGGGTCTTTTTTGGGTCTCGGGATTAATTGGCTCCTAGTAAAAGTATGTTGCCTTCTTGTCTGCTCAAAAAAAGACTGTAGGTTCTTATTTCAACGAATGGAAAAAATTAGAAATCAATGTAATTTTTATTTTTGCATGAACACAAAACAGTGACAAATGTCTGTCAGACTTGAGCGAGAAAAAAAGGAAAGTAGCATTTAGTATTTCCCACAGGAGCTCAAACTGAAGGAGGAGTAGAGGAAATCATGATTTCTTGTTTTTATCTGTGAAGAACACTTGTTTGTTGTAATAAATTTTTCTTCTTAAAAATGCCTGTGTCTCATTTTTAATTTTTATGCTATAATCGTAGTAAATATGTCTTTCAGGTTTCAGTTTAGTTTAATGTGGATTGACCAGAGGTTAATCAGTAAAAATATCTGATCAAATTTATAGTTAATTTTGCATCTGACCAGCACGTCAAGGATGATTTTTGTTAAATATTATTACATTGTATTGCTATTTTTGCCTTTAAGTCAATGATGAATATCCAGCTAAAGACAATGTTACTGATGATGAAATGATTCTTTTCTACTTTTGAAAGAATCGCTAAGAAAATGCTATTGGCCCAAATTAAAGCCAACTACTCCTCTGGTGACGATATCTCTTCGGATGAGGACACACAGGAGGATGAATCTGATTCAGAGGATGACAGCCAGGTCAGAAAAGACAATGCAGAAAATGGAACAGATGAAAAAGGTAAGTCATGTTTCTTGCTTGTGCAGCTCTGAATAATAAGTAATAGCTGAATTTGATCTGCAATCAAAAGCGGTACCTACTAAGATCTCCATTTGGCAGGAGCCTCTATGTGTCATTGGGATGTAAAAAGGGGGGAAATCAAAGTATATATCTGTGCTGCAGGGGGAGACTTGTCTTCAGATTCATCCCACACCACATCTGAAGGACTCAAGTCCAGGCACCATCTCCTCTGCCACAAACTCACCTTAGATGAGGAAGCATCAGGTGACAAGGTTGCATCAGAGGGTGAAGTAGGAAAGCAGAAGAGGAAGAGGAGGAGGAGAGCCAGCAGTGAAGACCTGAGCTGTAAGCATATATGTGGTGTTAGAAACTGATGTGTGTAAATGGGGAAAATCTGCTTGGCTCTTATGTCTGGTTCTGATTTCTGTCAAGCTGATAGTGAAAGTGACACGAACAGTAACGAGTTGGACGAAGATACTGGGATGAGTGAGGAGCTGAGTCAGTCAGAGGATGAGTCTGGTGATGATGTATTCAAAAGGTATGTTTGCCTCAGCTGCCATTGATGACACTAAAAACAAAATAAGTGTTCTGATTATAAATTTTGATTACAAAAAAAATTTCCACCAGCTTTACTGAACTCTCTGAAATGTAGTCAAGTTATTTTAAAGCATTAATATCACATTCTTGCTGTGACGGGAGATAACATGTACATTACCTTAGCCCAGCAACTGGCTCACCATTGTAACTGCAGTGTGTTTATTTGTAATGTTATCAAATATTAATTCATTATCCACTCATTCACTGTTGCATTACTGGTCTTTTTTCTCTATAAAGGATGCACGTGTTTATTAATGAACACAGTAGAACACACTGGAAAGATTAGTATCTATTTATTTATTTATTTTTAAAAAAGCATGTAATTGAGTAGAGGCAGATATCTGTACTTCTGATATACTGCATAACATTACTGCAGTACCAGTGCTTTAGTGCTTTCGCTTGCAGGACTCCATGTACATAGACTAAGTGAACTGTAGCTCCTCCTCTTTTCATTTCCAGATCAGTCACAGAGGTGAAGGAAACACCTCATACTCCTGAAAAGAAGGAACTTGTTCCCTGCATATGGTTGTCTGACTCTGACAGTGAAAAGGTAGCAGCAGATTTTTTCAAATCTGTTTATGTTCATTCATCTTCTCTCTGATGCCTCACACCTAAACCTTGATTCTCAGGTGAAGAAGAAATGAGCTCAGGTGTTTCATTGTCTTATTGGTTGTCATATTGTTCTGTATTTGAACAGAGTGAACAAGAAGAAGCAAATGAGGAGAACAGCCCAACTAAAACCACACCCAAAAGACGCAAAAAGATCCGTAAAATCATTGACGATGTGGACCTCTGTGCCGAGACCCAAGAAGCCGTCAGAGAGGAGGAGGAGAGATGCAAACGCTTGGCAGATAGAGACTCACAGATGGAGGACAGGAGAGAGGTACAGTAAACTCACCATTAAACTTCACTGTGGATATTCACAGTAGTTCAGCAGTAGGACTTGTTCGTGTGATGCAACAGCACATCATTAACTCTGAAATATTTTTGGTTTCTAAGGACAAAGAGCTGACTGTCCCACATCATTTTCCAGATTGTTGTTATAGACGATGACTCATCTCAAGTGAAGTGTCCCATCACAACCAAGCTGGTCCTGGATCAGGATGAGGAGACCAAGAATCCTCTTGTTCAGGTGCACAGGAACCTGGTGACCGAACTGAAACCTCACCAGGTGGACGGTTAGTTTGGGCTCTGTTTTCACTCCCACTGAGGACATTACTTTACTGTGACCCACACTACAGGCATGTTGACAACAACATCACTCATTTATAAACCATGTTTGATAGCCTCAAATGTATGTTTGATGATATAAGTCTCTATACACATCTGTGGAGTGTGAAACTTTGCTATTTATGCTTCTGAAAAGTTTCTCGAAATGTTCTTGTTACCCCCCAACAGGTGTCCAGTTTATTTGGGACAGTTGTTGTGAGTCTGTGGAGAAGGCCAACTCCACTCCTGGATCAGGCTGCATACTGGCACACTGCATGGGCCTGGGAAAGACTCTGCAGGTGAAGACATATACACAGACAATATTCTTATTTGCTGAGGCTGACCCCAGGCAAATCAATACAATCATTTTAAAGTCACTTTAGACATAGCTATTTGCACATATATTTTCCCCCTGAAGGAAACATTATTTGCTGCTCACTTTTCATTTAACAGGGTGTGTATGTTCTTTATTCTGCTTTGTTGTTTGTGATCAGTTGTATTTGCTTTCATCTTAATAGTCATCTTATTTTGTAGGTGGTGACGTTCCTCCACACGGTGCTGCTGTCAACAAACCTAAAATTCAGGACAGCCTTGGTCGTGTGTCCACTTAATACGATCCTCAACTGGGTCAGCGAGTTTGAGAAATGGCAACACAAAATGGGAAAAGATAAAGTCAAGGTTGGCAAAGAAAATGAAATGTGTTACTAAAGAAGTTTGTGCTACACACATGGTTTAAAACACACAAATATTTTACAGGTTACAGAACTAGCTACGATAAAAAATCCCTCAGATCGCCTCAGAGGTCTGCAGCAGTGGCACAGAGAAGGAGGTGTTATGATAATGGGATATGACTTGTATCGCATCCTATCACTCGGCCATAAAATCAACAATGAGACGTGGAAGACAGAATTGAAGAGGACACTGGTGGATCCAGGTTTAGTGACTTTGTGCTGACATGCTATTGAGATAGTTAATGTTTTTGTGTCATTCTTTTGGTAACATTTCCTTTTTTTTTTTCTTTTCAGGTCCAGACTTTGTGGTTTGTGACGAGGGGCACATCCTGTGCAACAAAGCATCCAATGTCTCCATAGCTATGAATGCCATCAAGACCCAGAGAAGAGTGGTGCTCACTGGCACTCCGCTGCAAAACAACCTGAATGAGTGTAAGTCTTCACCATTGCAACATGAAAGATGCAGGCATGAGGTCACACTGTGCTCAAAGCTGTGATAAAATCTAAGAACACAATGACAAAAACTTTAATGTTTACCTGTTATTGTTAACGCAGCTATCCGATCGTCCTGGAAACACAAGTCCATTTTAATACATCTCTCAGTATTTCTAAACATCATTGATGAACCAAAACTGCAGCACTTTAACAAGTTATTCAAGCGAAGTAGACATGCTGAGCTTACAGACATTTCATTTTGAAATGTATGTTTTGTTGCCATAGACCACTGCATGGTCAGTTTCATCAAGAAGAACCTCCTGGGATCACTTGGTGAATTCCGAAACCGCTTCATCAACCCCATACAGAACGGCCAGTGTGCTGACTCCACGCCAAAAGACGTCCGAATCATGAAAAAGCGAGCTCATGTTCTTCATGCAATGTTGGTTGGATGTGTGCAGGTAAAAAAAAAACCCCAACCAGTTTTATGCTGTCTGTGTTCTTGTTATTAACACTGTTTCTATCTTTCTTCTAGAGGAGAGATTACTCAGAGTTGACCCAGTTTCTGCCTCCCAAACACGAGTATGTGCTGGCAGTGAGGGTTTGCCCACTCCAGTATAAGTTATACCGGTACTACCTTGACAATATCACGAGTAAGAATTTGTCTTCACATTTTAGTTGTAAAGAATGATCAATGATCAAACAATAAGTCCCTTATTGATATCGTGACATAATAATGTCCAAGTACACTGTAGATATGATCGTGATCTTATTTTGGGATTGTACAGATGTTCAACCACCTCAAGTAGACACATGCATTTTTTTCAGGTGTGGACTCTGTAGGTTCAAGACCGAAACACAGGACTGGTGCAAACCTGTTCAAGGACTTTCAGGTCCTCAGCCGAATTTGGACTCACCCGTGGTGCCTTCAGCTCAGCCACATCAACAAAGAAAAAAAGGTACAAAAAAACCCCTTTGAACTCATTTGATTCCTTATAAGTCCAATGTAACAGGTTAATTTACTCCATTGTGTTTTTTAACCACAGAAAAAATCCAAACAGAAGAATCAAGTTAAAGTGACCGCTTTTTTCACAAATGTGGAAACTGCTGTGACTGAGAGGTAAGAACCAACCTACACATGAACCAATTCATCACTCAGTCAGGCCTCTGCATTTCTACTAGCTTATGAAAATACTTAGACTTTGGGATGCTTTATTTGAAAGCCATTTTCTACCACTTGAATCAAATGAGAAAAAATGCAAAGTACACATATAAAATCATATATGCCTGTAGTTCTACATAATAATTAAAAAGAAGTGTTATTGTGTGGATTGATGGCAGAAGGTCTTTCAATGAATAACAGCAAAATGTAAAAACAAATAAGACCACGCTTTGTTAATACCCAAAGGGATTAAGGGAGGTGTTGTTTTTTCTGAAGGCACTGTTTTCACCTTCACTTCTCACCCTATATTCTAACAATAAACTGTTTATAGAATAGACAAAGCTATCATGATGTCATCTGTTGGTTTGTGGATTTTGAAGCTAGGACTTTGATAAGTTGCCAGGTTGGTTGTTTAGATCCAGAAATGACCATATTTACATATGAATGGAGGAGTGAGGAGGCGGGTCTAACTCTTGAATACGAGGACATTGACCAGTGTGTATGAGATTCGACTTCAGAGCTGCTCTCATTGGAGAACAGATCTAAATCTTTTTTGTGGTATATCTACTTAATTATGATTTTTCCCCCTAGTTGGACCCCCATATCACTGATAAGAGCAACTAACTCATGATTGAAATTGAGGATTTTTGAATTGAAATAAGTTGGAGCCTTGTCTTTTCTTGTCTTTATTTTCCCTTTGGCTCATCTAGTGGACTGAAAAACAATACAGGAGAGGAAGTGAGTAACAGTGACAACACCACAATGACCTCAGGTGTACCTCCAGGTGCAATTGAAGGTATTAAAGCTCCATGTGTCAGTAATACTCTAACCCCGTAGCCTTAAAATGATTTGTTACTGTAGTTTGTCCCATCTTATATTCTGTGCAGGAGAGACGGCAACAGTCAGCACGACATCTCAGGATCTAGACAAGGGCTGGTACAGGAGTTTGCTGTCTGAAAGTGACGCCAAAATCGTGGAGCACTCTGGGAAGATGATGCTCTTGTTGGAGATCCTCCAGATGGCTGAAGACCTGGACGATAAAGTGTATGCTTCATTTCCGAAATGATGTAAATTTGAATTGACACCAGCTTCACGTCTAACTTAATCCATATCTGCATTTTCAGGATTGTGTTCAGTCAGTCGTTGACCTCATTGGACCTAATTGAGAATTTCCTTGCGGCTTCTCACCGTGCCAGAGACCCATCGTCATTCAAAGGTACTATTCTGATGATGAAACAGAAAATAATCATTTAGGTAATGTCTTCCTTGATGACAATTACCGTATGTTCTTGTTTCAACAGCGGGCAGCTGGATCAAAAACATTGATTACTATCGTCTTGATGGCTCCACCAGTGCTCCTTTAAGGAAGAAATGGGCAGATGCGTTCAATGCACAACAAAATACCCGGTACAGAATAACTGATTGTCACATCTATTATATCGACTATATCAGAATAAGATTTAGGCAGAATAAATGACTGTGTTTTAATTAACTATCGTTTTAGTGGGCGACTGTTTCTCATCTCAACGAAAGCGGGCTCACTCGGCATCAACCTCGTGGCTGCCAACAGGGTCATCATCTTTGATGCCTCTTGGAATCCCTCAAACGACATACAGAGCATATACAGAGTGTATCGCTTCGGTCAGCTGAAACAGGTGTTCGTGTACCGCTTCTTGGCTCAGGTAAAATGGCTCAGTGACATCACTGCTTAAAATGTGAGAAAAAATGTGGTCAGTGTGGGAATTTACTTTGTGGTAGTACTGTGTGTACTCTGACACAATCTAAGACGAGTTGAGGTGCACTGTGTACCCAGGACCCCCACCAGTAATCACAAGATGAATGGATGTATTTTTTCTGTTCTGCTACATTTCTGTTCATTTCTTATCTTTGTCTAATAATTGTTTATTTGGTTTTTGTTTGACTTTTGTTGGAGGTAGAAATATATCCAAGTGAAACAACCTACGAAGTTTAGAAGACTGTCCCATAACAGACAAATATGAAATTTTATTCCATTACTGATAGATGAATGTCTTGATTACAAACTAATGCAAGAAAATCAATGTCAGGAATTGCAGTTCTCTTTTTGACTGTGATCATTTTCATCTGCAGGGCACCATGGAGGAGAAGATCTACGATCGTCAGGTGACCAAACAATCTTTATCCAACCGAGTGGTGGATCAGCAGCAGATTGAGAGGCACTTCACCCTCTATGAACTCACTGAACTTTACACATTTGAGCCAGACCTGCTCGATGACCCCAACTCTAAGAAGAGCAGGAGACCCATGGCTGTTTTGCCAAAGGTAGAGACAGATCCCTGGCTTTATTTTCAGGTTTCTACTTTAATGCCACATATATACGATGCACAGCTCAGCAATGATCTATTTTTTGTCTGTTTCTCAGGATGACCTCCTGGCACAGCTGTTACAAACCTGTAAAGACCAGATCGTGTCTTACCATGAACACCAGTCCCTGCTGGACCACAAAGAGGAGGAGGAGCTCAGTGAGGCAGAACGCAAAGCGGCGTGGGACGAATATGAAGCTGAGGTAACAAACTGCTCACTGCGTAACATATGTTAGTCAAGTGGAAACTCATCCGCTGGACTGTACACATGATATTCCTTATACTCACTGTATCTAAATGAGAATCTCTGTTCTTTTTAGTCAAACACAGCCAACCTTGCAGTCAACTCCAACACGGACACCTTGGACATGAAGACCAATGAACAGCTACTGGTAAAAATAATTTACTTATATTTTAAAAAATAATTACTACAGGTGATGTTTGTGTTTTATACAACATGCTACATAATAATGTTTTCACAGGAGTTGCTTAACCAAAGTAGAAAAAATGTATCCGTGGCGTTCCTGGCACTGCAGAAAACTAGGTCCCCCTCTGTGGAGGAGTACAGGCTGTTAGTGGTGAGTGACATTCAGCTATTACCTTAATGTGGCGAATTAAAGCTTTTAAAATGACTAAAACCTGCAACTGTTGCATGTGTAACATCTTGGGTGTCACTATTAGCTGTTGACCACTGAGAACACTGCTGACTAAGAGGAAGAGTGGTTAAGAATGAACAGAAAAACTTTGTAGACTCACCTTTATAGAAAGTGTTGCAAATCGAGGTTGTATCCTATCTGTCAACCTTTATTTATTTTCTTTTGTATTTGTGGCACAGCGACAGCAGTATCCCTCCCTGCCTGAGGAAATACTGAATACCAAGGCTTACACCTGGAAAAACAACGATGAGAAGAAATTGGAACATCACCGCGAGTATTATCGAGACGCTCTTACACAGCAGCAATCGGTAAGTCACATGGGTGGCTGTGTGTGTGTGTGTGTGTGTGTGTGTGTGTGTGTGTGTGTGTGCGTGCGCGTGCGTGCCTGCGTGTAGCGTGCACG